>CAUYQV010042460.1:0-12222 GCA_963574575.1 Galagoides demidoff
CCCCCTGGGTAGAGTGCCATGGCATCACAGCTCACAGCAACCTCCAACTCCTGGGCTCAAGTGAGTCTCCTGCCTCCGCCTCCCAAGTAGCTGGGACCACAGGCGCCTGCCACAACACCTGGCCATTTTTTGGTTGCAGCCATCATTGTTGTTTGGCGGGCCCTGGCTGGGGATTCGAATCCGCCACCTTAGCTGTACGTGGCTGGTGCCTTAGGCGATTGAGCCACAGGCGCTGAGCCTCTTCTTTCATTTCTTCTGGTGTCACAGGGACTCTTTCAATCTGAGGAGTTGCGTCTTTAGAGGAATTCCTCTTTTTATCTATTCTATTCTATTTTATCTTTCTAGAGAAATACATGTGCATATATGTGACCTGTATGTAGAGCCTATATATAATCTTTTGACACTGCCTTCTTTTTTCCCTTGATCTTTATTTCTTCATTCTGTTGAAGAATGTATACAGCAGAGATATATCTGCTCAGCATTTTAAATATCAGTGTATTTTTCCTTTAGTTTTAGAATTTAATTATTTCCAAAATGCAGGTAACATCTCCCTGACGGTAGTATGCAAATTAAATTAGAATGCAAAATTAGTGCTGAGTAAATTCTTGTTACTGAATTGTGGTAAGAGAATGTGTTCTGTAAGTGTTCTATCTTCTGAAAATTGAGGCTTATTTTGTTTCTTAGCACATGTTTTTTTCTGAATCATTAGGAAATGATGTGTTTCTCAATCAGGTACCCAGCTTTCTCTGTGTGTGTTTACTAAGCACCTTGCCAATTGTTCTTTTGGTTATAGTCATGTCAAATTTTAAGCTATGTCACTCCACAATCTGAGTTTCACCCAATTATCCTTGTGTTGCTGATGTTTCCCACTTTATTTATGTATTTCAATAATACATTTATTGGTGCATAAAAGCTCCTGGATAGCATCTCTGAAATTTTAACCTTAAAATATATCTGTCTCCTTTTTTTTTTAATCATTTAATGATTTTAGGTAAATTCTATTTTATCTCTTTTTGCTAATTGTGCTAGAAATCTTATGTTTCCTGTTTACCCCACAGGTCCACTCTCTGTTACTACTTTTTTAAAAATCTCATTCTAACTCTGGATGTTGATTTGTATTATCTAAACCAAGAGGGACTCTTGTCCTCTAGTGCTGAGGTCCCCAGGCCCTAGACTGGAGCTGGGCCTGCTAGGAGCCAGGCTGCAGAGCTCTCCCTCCCCTCTACCTAAGCCCAGTCACCTATCCGCATGACACCCCTCCCTTGCCCACATCCATGGAAAAATTGTCTTCCATGAAATTTAGGAACCAGACACATGGCAGGAGGTGAGCCGTGGATGATCCAGTAGGAAGAAGCTTCATCTGTATTTACAGCCGCTGCCAGCTCCTCCCCATCTGCTCCTTCCCAGCTCCTCCCCATCACCAGCATCATCGCCAGAGCTTTGCCTACTTCTCCCACCCTACCCCACTGTGGAAAACTTGTCTCCCTTGAAACCTGTCCCTGGTGCCAAAAAAGGCTGGGGGCCTCTGCCTGACATCTAGTTGTGTTATAGTAAGGGGCAGTCCTGGCAGGACCACCCAGGGAGGGAGGAGAATGAAATTAGGTTACATGTTCCATAGGCTCCTTCATTTTGGAATTGCCATATAACTGTAGGTTTTGACCAAAGGTCATATCACAGGTCCTGTCAAATGGCCGCCCTCTCCTTACAGTCTGTAGGTTCCAGTGATAGACCCCCCTTTTATCTGCTTCCAGTTGGAGGTGCTAATAATTCCCTGCTGTAGCTAGTGCTAGTTTTCCTACACCAATGCCCATTCTTTGTAAATAGTCCTTCCTTCCGTCCTTCCTTCCTTCCTTCCTTCCTTCCCTCCTTCCCTTCTTCCCTCCTTCCCTCCCTTCGTTGTGCAGGCTGCAGTGTGGTGGCTGTTCACAGTGCACTAGAGCCTCTAACTCCTGAGCTCCAGTCTGAGTACCTGGGATGCTGGGACTACAAGGGCACTCCACCATGCCTAAATGTTTCCTTTAGTAAATTCTTTTCAAATTATTTAGTTCGAATCTATTCTTCCAGGACACTTTCTCTTTATTTCCATTGGTCTGATATAGTATTTTAAATTTTTTCTTTATCTTAAACCATTCAGTGTCATTTTAAGTGTATCTCTAGCAAACTTGGTGATAATTATCATGGGATTTTTTTTTTATTTTTAGAAATGTTGCAAGTTTTAGGTTCAATTTTTTTCTCAGTGAAAATTAGTATTTTAACGTTATTTTAAAAAACTACCATTTTAGTAGTGTAACAATTGCATTACAATATAGACTATTTTAAAAATGATTACCCTGGCTCAATAATTCTTTCATTCATAAATTCAGTGTATCTTATTGAATGCCTCTTGTGTGCTGAGCACTGGTTTACATTGATGCACAATTAGATGAAAATTCACTGTGGGCAGCTTATATTCAAGGAGTGGAAAGACTTACAGAATAGTCTGCATAGTGGATCAGAATGTTTTCCTTTGGCAGCTCCCTTCATCGTGGTGTTTTGAACCATCTATTTCAGGTCCTGAGTGACTCTCCTAGCTTTGCTTAGACCTCACTTTATTTGACATTTCGGGTGTTCCACAAGGATGAATGAAACCCACACGCCGCCATTACAAATTTTTATTTTCTTACCTTCTGAGACTACAATGGTCTCATCATTTGTTCTTTTCTATCTCTATTTTCTTCTTTCTTCATGTGTTTCTCTACCTCTCCTGCCATTTACTGAAGTTATTTTTTAAGACTAAACTCTTAGCTCTCTTGTTTCTCATTGATAATCATGATTTCAATGATCATTTCTTTATAAAGTTTTCTGATGTTATGTTGTCAAATCTAAACTGGATATTTCTGTCTCAACCCATCATTGTCTCTTACAAAGTTGATATTTTTTCTTTCATTTTCTCCTTGTTGAATCCTTCAAGAGGTTCAATATGATAATAATGCCATGATAAAAATGGTAATAATAAATAATACTGATGGAACTCTTTCTATATGCCAAACACCGTTCTAGCATTTTACACTTAAGAATTTTTTCATTCCTAACAAAGACCCTATGATGTAGATAAACTTTGCTTCATCATTAAAGATGTGAAAACCAGAATAGAGTGGTGAAAAGTTTTCTAAATGGTGTCTTGAAATGTATAGGTCAATCACTTGCCACTAAATCAACACTTCTAAAACTTTCTTTTTGTTACGTCAAACTCTTAAATGCAAATGTATGTACATTGACCATTTACTCATAATAATAACATTTATCCTTCATTGAGGGTTTATTATATGTGCTATGAACTGTTTCATAAATGTAAGCCAAAATTGAAATTTGCACATACAGGGTGGACATAAAGTTCGTGTGCACTTTCAACCAGTTTAACATAGTAAATTGCACATGAACTTGTTGGACACCCTGTAACAGGGACTTTTTCCTTTCCTCTTCTTTTGGGTTTTAAATAAATGTTCTATTTTAAAGTAGTTTTTACCACCAAGAGTTCCTGTATACCCCACACCCATTTTCCTGCATTGTCAGTATTTTATATTACCATGGTAAAAATGTCACAACTAATGAAGCAACCTTGGCATAACACTATTAACTAAACTCCATAAATTATTAGGATTAACTAAGCTCCATCAGATTTCATTAGTTCTTTCTGAAGATCCTTTTCTGTTCCAAGTGTCTAAGTGGAAAAAGTATCACAGAAAGTCCACTTTTTTCTAGTGCCTAATAACACTAATTTATTGTAGGAAATCTGGTCTTTTATCAAGGTTCCTTCCAAACTTCCCCACCCCCAAGGTTTCTGTCACCTCCCGGAACATTTAAGTGCTGAATATTTATTTAGCTTCTTGCTTGCAAATCTTCTTTTACTGAGCCACATCGTTATACACCTTTCTCTGGCTGTCCCCTTGTCACCAGTAACATCCACCATTCCTCCTGCAGCATCTCGTGACGTTTTTTGTTTACCACCTGTTGCAGCAGTCAGCTCCTCTGCCGAGTTGCAAAATAATCTTAAAAATTGTTCTTTTTCTGTGACATGTTTCTGTTTTATCCTGGTAGTGCAAAATAACTGCTTTATTAATGGAATGAAGCTTAAATATTAAATGATCTTCAGATCTTCAATTCACTTCTGATACTACCCTCTTCTTACCTGTTCATTTCCCAATCACTGAATCCAGTTGATTCTTTCTTTGTAACACCTTTGCGTTGATCCAGCCTTCTCTTTGCATTCTGTCATGATAATAGTTGGTATTAGATAAAACAAAACAGGCGCAAAACACTTCAAATTGGCAGCAAAGATCACACGAGATGCTTTCACTACAGCGTTTGACAATGAACCGAATGGCAAAATGTATGAGTGGCCCAAGTTCTGAGAAATGAACACACAAAAACACACGAACAATGTGCTGGGTGTTGGGATTCCAAACCAGGGCTCGGATTTTGGGCAAAATTTTCCTAAATTTTTTGTTCGGATTTTAAGTTATTTGAGTTCAGATTCTGGGGTCAGTACTGTATTATAAAAGTGGTCCTTTCATTCTAATTTTGAAATTATTTCTTGCCTTAACTCCGCAGGTGGTAGACTATGAGGACAAGCCATTGGCAGTTCAGGGTTATAGGGTTCCTGCACATACCCCATCAAATTCCTGCAAAATCTTCCTCAGTTCTGAGCAGTGGGATGGTTCAACTTGGTTCCAAGAATCCCTGAGGGAGAATGGGGGCAGGCCAGCCTGCAGGTGTTGGGAGAAGCACTCCACAGTGTTCTGATTCCATGTTATCCTTCAAGCTCATACTTAGTGTCTCTGCCTTGTGGGGAAACCCAGGTGGAGACTGAGAACAGACTTGTCATGGCACCTCCCTCTCTTATTTTGTTACCCTGAGAATGCCATTCCTCCCACCAAGGAGAAGTGTGATTGCTTGCATATGCCATCTGCTTACAAACCCCCGTGAGCTGAAATTCTCCCCCAAAAGGTTTATGTAAGCCCCCTGTGAACTCAAACTACTATGTTTTGCTCAGCTGAAATAAACATAGAAAAAGTATCTAAGCATTTGAACTTATAATAACATATTTATCCCAACACATGAGGCTACTCATCATTGGTGTATGTGTAATATATAATTGCAGCATGCAGAAAACAAACAGCTCTCGATCAGAGAAGTCTCTGGATCCCACGGGGCACTAATCATCTACCAAAAATAGAGATGGTTGGGGAAAATAACTTATAATTGCATTGGCAATCCACTATTAAAGTATAATTTCATGTTGTTTTCATTTCCAGCAAATAAATAATATGAAAACCGATTTGAAAAAATTGCTCATTGCACTTAGTAGCAGATTCAAACATGAAATCTAAAAATTGAGTGTGTATACATATTTTACTCAATGTGCATTTTAAAAATCTAGGAAAAAATACGCAAGCACATTTATGTATGTGAGCTTTCTTTAATTTATAAATCACACTTGATTTATATTCCTTAAAATATTTATTTTCTTTAAAGTAGAAATTCATGCTCTTAATTTATAAATAAAATTATGAATATATATGATTTTCTTTAATGACTTTACAATATGTATATTTATAAAGACCTAGCTGTGCTATTTGTTCTCAAGATGGAGGAATTACACCTTAACCCTATTTGTTCATATGGGACATGGGATTGCATGTCATTTAACAAGTTGATCTTTAAATATTCAATTATTCAATAGTGATTGAACCTAGAATTACCTGAACCAAAGAATTAATGAAAATTATATAGGTTTAATCAAAGAATAAAAAAATGATATAAGTCAGAGAAAATAAAGGAGCTTAAAATACTGGGTGATCAGATGCCCACTTGCGAATGTTTTGTCCATGTCACCCCTTGATGCTATTTTACTAAATTTTGTTCATGAGCTGGGTCAGGGGTATAGTATGATTGGAAGTTAATTTCTCATCTCTAAAATATTATCCAGGTAAATCTCATTTAAACCTATTTACCTAATGGCTAGTTATAAAGATGAATAAAAATATATAACGTAAGACATTTTTTTAAAACCACAACAGAATAAAGGCATCATGCAAAATTAAAACAGTAGCTATAATAATAAACAATTTGGGGTAAAATATCATTTTTCACTTGTAAAAAAGGAGATAAACAGGCCCTCCACAGATTTTCATGGTGGATATAGCCTGTGAAAAGTCTCTTCACTCCAATATGTCATTGCAGAGGTTTGTTGTGCCTTTAAAAATGTGGAAGGCAGACTTTCTAGCTGCCAAAGAACTGTTCATAAAACACATTCTGCTGAAGCTTCCACCTGTAGCAGGGGGTTAAATCCAGTTGGCCCACTGGTTAAGGGAAACATTCACCAATGACTCCAACCAAGAGTTCTATCAGTAAAAAAAAAGCAAAAGTTTTTGATGTAAAGTGCACAGTATATTGGTTTGATTTATTACTTAAAAGAAAAATAAACTGTCCAAAGTGTTGTCTTTTTAATTTATAGTTAGCTTGCCAACTGGCAGCGTTTTATTGATGAACTGAACTAGACTTCCAATGGCTGGTACCTTTGGAAGGTGGTGTCAAGGGGAGTGTCACCCATTGCTTTATGGGCGACAGTAAACCAGTTAGCCTATCGTTAAATATGGAAAATATAGAGGAAACCCCACAGAAGTTCAAGAGGGGTAGAGAAAATCTAAGACAGCTAGTTGTGTGGGTTTTATATAACACGTAACCTTTTAAAATAAAATGATCTGCATTGGCTCATGTAGACTGTGGGAAGACTTGGCGAGGAATGCTTTTGGGTATATTCAAGTCTGTATAAATGACTCCCAATGTGTCATCTGAAAGCTGTTAGGATTGAAAAAGGCACTGGAACCAATTCTTTCTTTTGTCTCCAGGAGGATTCGAACAGCCCACTCTCCTGGACTCAGAGAGAAGTCTTTTTCACACCTCTCCCAAAGACACTGATGCCGGAAGCATGCTCAGGGCCATATGTGAGCAGCAGCCAGTGCAAAGACAGCTTTGCCAGTGTGTCCCCACTGGCGTTTAAAGGGCAAAGGTAAATGTCATCCTTATACCTGCTCATACTTCATGGATTTTTGCTGCATTGTCCTCCATTGGGGGATGATACCAACAAAGGTTAAGGAAATTGTATGAAGCCAAACCTCATTACTACACAGAGAATGCTGTCCCGGAATTTTAATTTCTCAACTCAGTATCTTAAATGGGGATAAGATTACTCTAAAGTGTAAATGAAATAATAAAATATTTTTCAAACTTGTAAAGTGCTAAAGATATGCTATTATGTAGTGATGTAAAAACTCAGTTTGAGGAGAATTTATAACCACACTGCATTGTGAAATGAGTCCTGTATCTAGCCACACAAAGTGTGCATATTCTAGCTTGGTGGTACATGGGATCAGCAGTGATTCCATCGGGGCAAAGTTATCACATTCCAAGACACAGACCCCTCAAAAACCTAGAGGTCTGCAGACTTTTTTTTACCTTTTATTTATTATATGGCAGCTTGGGGGCTGCCACTCAGGACCATCAGATTTTACACGTAATTATTTGGTATGGCCACTGAGCTCTACACAGGCAACCCAGGACTTGAACTGTACTGCTTTGGAGAACAGGATTGCAAAAAGGGAGCAAGGGGTTGTTGGGAAAAACAGGTCTCAAGCCGTTAAACACTTTGAAAAATATCTTAATTCCCCTATAACTGTTTCAGAAAATAGGGAAAATAAGCAAAATAAACCCAGGGATTTAACTCTCAAATACTTGTGCTCCTAACAGCTCACTCCACCAACAAGATAAGCAATTGCATTCCTACTTATCGGAAACTCTGGGTGGTATTGAAACTAGCATTTCCTACAGTGTCTTCCAACGATTAGCCTGAAAGTTAAAAGAGTCTGAAAAGATTGGTATTTTATCAGTTTTATACAAATAGAGATTCCACATCAGATGTTACACAAAATGTATATATTTCCAGTTTCTTTTATAAAATGTTAGACCTTTGTGTTAGCTTTATAATTTGTCTCCCATTAAGTACACATACAATGACATTTAGGAAACATATTTTTTAAACTTAAAGCAAACACATTTGAAGGTCTTTGATGCATATGAATTTTCTTTTTTAGGAAGCTTATTTTTCTAAAAACTCAGTTTAAGATTTTTTTTGTTTTGGACGTTCGTCAACACTGAATATAATACTGAAAAACCCAAATTATTTAATATGTTAAAAATGATACCTAAATTTTGTTTTTATTTGCATTCCTTTTATTGTTGGATTAAATTCTTTTGTGTTTATGGTTAATTTATATTTATGCATTCATGAATTCACTATTTATGTTTTTTAATGAATTTTGTGACTTTCAGTGGAATATCTATCTCTTGGGCTCAGTTGCAACCCACTATCAGTTAATTATTATTTAATCCCAAATATTAAATTAAATTTCACTTACCATCAACAATAAGGTGTAGGACTTATTGATGGATAACTATGTGCCATATACCCTCAGAAAGTCTTTCATACACCGCATAAAATGTAAGTCCCATACAGGAAAGAATTTTTATCTGAAAAATTTTTAAGGTTATATTCCTAACACTCAGATCTGTATAAGAGGTGTTCAATAAGCATTTGTTGAACAAATAAATGGATGATTCTAGGCTGAAATCATAAATACCATCTCTAGGCTGATGACTTTCAAATGCTAACCCTGGCTCTGACAGGATGTCTTAAAAATATCTGCTTACTTCCCTTCTTAGGACTTTCTAATGGTTTTTCAGTGTCTCAAGAAAGAAATCTAACTCTTTACTGAGATCTACAAGATCTGAATCATCCTTAGCATCATGTCAGAATGTGAAGTGGATCACAGAGTGTGTCAGTGTCTCCAAGAGTTGGAAAGCTGCTATATTTTCTAGCGGAAAGTAGCAGTCCTCCTCCACAATAGCCAATGACTAGCTAAGTAGCTATTTTAGTTCCACATTTTATTTCCTGATAGCTGCTGCTTTGTGAGGAGAGAGGTATGGACAGAGAATGTTTCACTCATATTAGGACAGGTACTAGTAATACTTATCGTAAATGAATGTATCAATACTGTAATACCTACAACAAATGGTAAAAGTAAATATTGTCTCTCATATGTAAAAAGTAAACATGTAAATAGGAAAACAGATCAGAAATGGTCACAGGCTGTTGCTATTCCACAATTTGGGGATTAGGTAGTTTTTCTTGTTATGCAAAACATTATTAATATTATTTGTAGACTGTCATTTCATTGGTGTATATTGATTAATTTAAATATATATTATATTTTATGTATATGGTTATGCATATTGAATGCATGTGTAAGTATTTATGTCTCAACTTTGGTTCTATTTTATGTTTATTTCTTTTTAGTTTATCTGTGGAAATAATGAGACTTCCTTATTTTAATGTGCTAATACTTTAAAAGAAACTAGTGTAGGGGCAGAGGCAAGATGGCCAACTGGAACTGGCTGTCCATAGAGGCTCCCATCCAGAAGGAGAGTTAAAAGACAGAAGTATAGCAAGTAAGCTGATGGTTTGGAGCTGAGCCAAAAGAGAAAGTTGACGAACACACATCAACCCTGCTGAGGCAAGCTGCAACCCCAAGGAAACAAATAATAGGTACAAAATCCATCACCAAGCAGGTAGGAGTCCCCTCCCTCATAAAAATGACCTGCAGTATACTTTCTATAAACAAGCGGGCAGAGTTCTGAACTCCTCTTATTTTATTCCATGGGAGAGACCCTCTAAGAACTGGAATTCCTTCCCCAGAGGGGACCCACTAGTGTATCATGGCACTTTCATACCAGGCATAAAACAGTATATATTCTCTACCTGCAATTCTGAACTCCCAGAACTCCCTTCCACTCTTACCCTGAGGTCTGGAAGCCTGTCCCCCATGGAGATCAGAGTCTTGGGTATTTTCTTAAGAGGTGTGGACAAGGCATGGGCTGTTGCAGGTCTGTGCTGATTCTGTGGCATGGGGGTAAAGAGAGGACTATGGACTGGGGAGCCATATGGGAGAGGGAGAAGTGGTACTCCATGGCACAGAGCAGCAGCGCAGCAGTGAGAACAATAGGGCTCACACCTCTGGGGATATTTTGGAATATCATAAATATATGATACACTAGTTTCTTTTAAAGTATTAGCACATTAAAATAAGGAAGTCTCATTATTTCCACAGATAAACTAAAAAGAAATAAACATAAAATAGAACCAAAGTTGAGACATGAATACTTACACATACATTCAATATGCATAACCATATACATAAAATATAATATATATGTTTTGCATAATAAGAAAAACTACCTCACTCCCCACTTCTCTTGGCAATTAGAGAAAGCCAGGCCTCTACTCCAGTGGCAGCCACTGGTAGAACAGATCTGGGATGGAAACACAGGCCTCATCAGGAAAGGGTATACCTGAGGCAGTACCTGCCTGGGTGGAGTGCAGTGGAGATGGAGACTAGAATAAGCACATGCAGAGAACACATACTCCCAGGGTGGGGCTAAGTAATAAGTGCTACTTTAATGACCCTAAGAAGTACCTGGCCCCCAGAGGAACATAGCTGAGACAAAAGCAGGCAGGGCAATAGCACCAGCCCAGGGAGAGGCAGGAACTTAAGTGTGACCTCTAACCATGCCTGCCCCAACACAGACTGCATCAGAGACAGAGACACCAGGTCCATGGGAATTGGCTCAATGGCACCAGCACAGGGCAGGACTGAGTTGCAGTTTCTGTGAACTCAAACAGCACCTGGCCCACAGGGGAATATAGCTGGTACAGAAATGCAAATTCTGTAAGAATATAAGTGGCAACAACATCAATCTGAGACAGGGCTGGAACTGAGTGAATCACCCCAGCTTCCATTAAGCACCCGAGGCTATCAGCCTTCAGCTCCCCCATGCCGGCTGGTGGCAGAGTGTGGTGTTCTGGCCAAGGAGACATAGATCTCCCTATGACTCAGGCAGGTGCAACCCCCTAGAGCATCTGCTCATTGGAGGGAACTGAGTCACAGTCCTGTGGGGTTAGCAGTGACTGGGTTTGACAGAGGTGTAAGGTGGGGAAGGAGGCATCAACCTTCCCTGACTAATTTATTTGCTGGTTGGGTCCTTTTGACTCCATGGAGCACCAGAGTGAGTCATACTCCAGCTTCCAACAGACCCCTTCTATCTAGTTGCTGGAGACCTCTTGAACGCTCCCACTAGAGACCAGGTGCTGACTGGGACAATTGATTTGGATCTCTTGAATTGGGCTAATCACCTGAGGACTATCCAAAGTGGTACCATGGGTGTGTGGTTGTGGGAAGGTTTGAATTTCCTTTTCTGATTGTTGCCTGTGGTGGGCAGGGTGACTTAATTGCTGGTATTTCTCCACAGTTGAGACTTCAACCCAGAGTAACTGATTCACTAGGATAGGACAGAGATCAGCTGAAAACAAGACAGAGACACTTAGCCCCACCATACCAAGCAGGTCCCTAGAGTCTCAGGCTGTAGCACTGTATGAGTCCTTTGCAAAACTCTAGGGGAAAAGGTATAGACACCAGTCCCAGTTCCTGGGCAAAGGGCTGGTTACTCATTTCTCTAGGAGTCCTCAACCCAACTTCACCTTATCTGCTTATCTAGGCAAATGGTGTAAAATAATCATGGGGTGGAATCAGTGGAAAAACTCTGGCAACTTGAATAATCAGAGTAGATCAACTCCTTCAAGGAATAACATGGCAAGTACATCAGAGGTCCCATTCATAAACAAATGGCTGAGATGTCAGAAATCAAATTCAGAATTTGGATTGCAAATAAGATTAATAGAATGGAAGTAAATTTGGAATTGGAAATTCAAGGAGCATTTCAAAAGTTGTATCAAGAATTCAATGAATTCAAAGACAAAATCACCAAAGATTTTTGACACATTGAGACAAGAACTTGCAGCCATCAAAGATCTGAGAAGTACAGTAGACTCTCTTAGTAACAGAATGGAGCAGGCAGAGGAAAGGATTTCTGACGTTGAAGACAAAGCATGTGAATACTCCCAAGTGCTCAAAGAGGAAAGGAAGTGGAGAGCAAAATGGATCATTCTCTCAGAGAGCTCTGGGATAATTTGAAGAAAACTAATATTCACCATATAGGAATTCCTGAAGGCAACAAGGTTGCTTTGAAAGGCCCAGATGCTCTACTCCATGAGATAATCAAGGAGAACTT
>CAUYQV010042461.1:0-13173 GCA_963574575.1 Galagoides demidoff
GTGGGGGGGGCCTGTGGTCCCTGCTACTTGGGAGGCTTAGGCAGGATAATCGCTTTAGCCCAGGATTTGGTGGTTGCTGTGAGCTTTGATTTAATATCACTCTATCCACGGCAACAGCTTGAGGCTCTTTCTCAAAAAAAAAAAAAAAAAAAAAAAAGAATCAGAATCAGTTAAGTGGGAAGGATGTGTTATAGACAATGAATAGTTTTTCATTGGAGTACACATTTTCCCTATATTACTAAAGCAATTAAACAGGAAGCATTACTTTTTTTTTTTGAGACAGAGTCTTAAGCTGTCACCCTGGGTAGAGGGTCATGGTGTCATAGCTCACAGCAACCTCCAACTCTTGGGCTCAAATGATACTCTTGCCTCAGTTTTTCTATTTTTAGTAGAGATTGGGTCTCGCTTTTGCTCAGGGTGGTCTCAAACTCCTGAGCTTCAGCAATCCACCTGCCTCGGCCTCCCAGAGTGTCAGGATTACAGGTGTGAGCCACCGTGCTTGGCCTGGAAAACAATTTTTTAGGTAAGATTTTTTTTTTAACTGTTCATAGTTGTAATGATTGTTTGTTTGCTTGTTTATTTATTTGAAACACAGTCTCACTCTGTCGCCCTGGGTATAGTGCCATAGTGTCATCATAGCTCACAACAACCTCAAGCTCTTGGGCTTGAATAATCCTTTTACCTCAGCCTCCTAAGTAGCTGGGACTGCAGGTGTGCACCACAACACCTAGTTTGTTTTTCTATTTTTAGTAGGGACAGGGGTCTCACTCTTCCTCAAGCTGTCCTTGAACTCCTGAGCTCAAGCAATCAGCCCACCTTGGCCTCTCAGAGTGCTAGGATTATACGTGTGAGCCACTGTACCTGGCCTAATTGTTTATTTTTCAATTTTCTTTTATGTTCATATCCTAATTTTCTTATTGTTATTAAAGTTATATAAAGGGCAGTTCCTTTTAGTTTGGACTGATATACTTTATACAGTAGACCCCTGGGGGCCCATGCTCATTGCTATGTCTGCATTATTGGAAGGATTTACAGACATGTGAAATTTAAAATTATACACTGATAATTTGTTTAAGGCAGATACTGCTTTGGAAGATTCATCTTCCTGCATTTGGGTACCAGTGAGTAGTTTCACAAATACAGGGTGGCCATAAAGTCTGTGTGTAATTTAAAATTTAACATGGACTTTATGGGCACCCTGTATTAAGGAAAGAGTTGCTGACCTTGTCTTGGGTTTTGGGAATTTATGTGCAGGCAGTCACCTTATCCTTTTTCCCTTTTCTTCACTTCTAGGGAACCATCCTGATTAATAATCATGGCCATTATAAATGTCTAATATAAAATAACCAGAAAAGTAAGTTATAGTAAAGGGCTGAAGACAATCTTTAATCATAACAGATTTTGCAAGGGACTGAATTTAAATTTAAAAAGAAAATGTTTGTGAATAAATCAATTCCATGCTCATGTCTTATATTTTTCACTGTATATATTTAGCAACAGAGCAAACAGAGTGTGTTATACTGACTCTATTACTGTATTTAAAATTTTGAGCTCATAAATGATATTTATTTACTTATTTATTAATTTAGACTGAGTCTCACTATGTCATCCTCAGTAGAGTGCCATGGCATCACAGCCCACAGCAACCTCAAACTCTTGGGCTTAAGTGATTCTCTTGTCTCAGCTTCCCAAGTAGCTAGGACTATAGGTGCCCACAATGCCAGGCTTTTTTTTTTTATTAAATCATAGCTGGGTACATTAATGCAATCATGGGGTACAGTGTGGTGTTTTTGACGTTTATATTCTACTTTTAGAGTCACTTGTACCTTTGTAAGATAAACCATAGAGGTGATCCCACCAATCACCCTCCCTCCACCCATCCACCTCCCTCCCCTCTCCCCTGCCCATGTTCTTAGACTATAATTAGGTTTTGTTGTTGTAGTTGTCATTGTTTAGCAGGCCCCATGCTATGGGCACCGAGCCATAAATTATATTTAATCTACAAAAATATCTAGCCTTTTCCTCTAGCAGAAGGTGTATAGGAGGAAATCCTTGGTTATTCCTGGGACTGAGGTAGGCTGATGCAGGAAGGTCTGACGGACCCTTGTAGATGGAGAAATTATTCTTACATGGGCCACATTTACCTGATGTAAACATATAGTTGCCTTCAGGATTTAGTGTTGCTATTTTGGCTATCATGACTTTGACTTCAGTTATTTACTAGTTTGGCTTTTTCTTGGATGCTTCCATCTGTTTCTCATCCTATCATTCATGGGTTGCTGCTTGCCTATTCTTGGTCCGTTACCTCTTCCATTGGCCTCTGCCTTCTTCGACATCTCTCTGCCTCTGCTCCCACCTAGACGCAGTGCTCACTTTACCACCACCACAGACAGCTTGGCCCTTGCTTCCAGGTGTATGGATTTTCTCAGTTATGGCCACCTTTTGGCTGAGCCCACTTAGATTCTGGAAGAAGAATGGCTTTGCCTGTACATTCTAGAAAGAAAAATATGTCAGAATGGGGGCTGCATGTGAGTGGGGATACATTGAAACTACATGTGATTGGTAGGGAAATATTTATCTCCATTCAGGAGTGGCTTATGTTCTGAGAGTCTCATATAGTAGGTACAGGGGAGAATTAATAATAGATATTAAACATTTGAGATTTTAGTATCTAAAAACTACAATGTGAGAGAAAGCTGACCTCTGGTATTACCTAACTTCAATCAACTCTAGCAAAGGTGAAAAAGCCATATGTATAGCAGACAATTTATTCAGTTAACTAAGAAAGTATTTATTGTTTATTGTTCTTATGCACGAGACCCTGTGCCAAACACCTTAGTATTTAGAGAAATAAGTAGGCTGCTAAGACTAATGTCTTCAGAGAAGCAGACTGAAGACTGCAAGAGGATTAAAAGCTTAAAAAAAAAAGTATCACCTGTAGTCCACTGTGTCCAATTTTAATGGATTTATAACTGCAAATGATAATTGACATTTGAACTTATAATTCAAGTTCACTTTACATGATTTTAAAAATAGCAACATGTTATTAGAGAAATTGGTATTTGAATTTTTTTCTACTTTTGTTTCTGAGAAAATTGAAAAGTGCTCTTTTAATAAGTATTATGATACTTTGCAGAAATGCTGGTAGTACACCAATTAGGTGGTTTTTCTGCAAATTATCTCTGCCAGTTGTTAGGTCAACTGTCACAATTTTGGCCATTTCCCGGGCTTCTTTCCACAGCAGTTACGGGAGCCTTGCTGGCTTAAGTATTGTTCAGATTCTGTGGCCATGTTTTCTTGTGGAGACAGACTCTCTGGGTCTTACTAGACTCTCCTGGGTTGTCACAAGAACACAGATCCAATTAGGTGGCCTTATACAACAGTGATGTAGGGATTCTCAACTTTGCGGTAATTGTTTTTTTTGGAGTGGTTAATTTTTTCTTGTGGGGGCAGGCCTGCGTACTTGGGGATATTTAGTGACAACCCTGGCTCCTGTCTACTAGATGCCAGTTGTACCCCTTGGTTTCTACAACCAAAAGGGGCAAAAAAGTTCCTCCTAGTTCAGAACCATTCTTTTAGGTATTTCCAGTGAATAAGGCAGGCAGGAATATCAACTCTGCAGGTAATTCTAGAAAAACAGGCAATAAGAATGTGAACTGTGTGTGAAAACCCCACACTGTACCCCAGAAGTGCATAGTTACCATTCAATAAAAAAAAAAAAAAATGTCTCCACGTCGAAAAACAGGCAACGAAAGGTGCTCAGGTCAGGATATGCATGTATGCACGTACCAGATCACCTCCTCGGTAAGAGGCATCAGTTGGAGTGCCCTCTGGGGCTGAACAGCTATCTCTGCTTCCCTGGCTTTTGTCAAAGCTATTCTCTCCTCTCTCTCTAGGGGCTGCTTTCAACCTCTTTGTGTTTGATTGCACCATTGTTATAATGCATGCATGTGACAAACAATGCCAGCATTTGAATTAAAAATGGTCCACAATATTCCATCTCTTTCTGCAGAGGAGCCTCCTGTTATGAGTTTGTGGGGTATTTTTCCAACACAAATTGATATGTCATTCTTCTTAAAGCCTATAGAGTATCTGTTGTATACATGTCTGTGTACCACAGTTTAATGGGAGGGAAGATTATTATTTATCTTTTTTAAATTTCAGATTAATATAAGGGAAGAAATATTTAGGTTACATTGTTTTCACTTCTAAGGTAAAGTTCAGGTTGTAGTTGAGCCTTTCACCTGGGGGTGTGTTGAACTCCCTGACATTGTACACGTTAGGTGAGTACCCCCCCCCCATCACCCTTCCTCCTCCTCCTCCCCCTCCCTTTTCTCTCCTCTCCTTTGCTAAACTATACTTATGTTTTTTTCTTTTGTGTGGGTGTGTAGTTGTTTATAAATTGGTTTCATATCAGTATTGAGTACATTGGATACTTTTTTTCCCATTCTTGTTTCATTTTATTGTTGTTTAGCTGGCCTGGGTTGGGTTCGAACCGGCCACTTTCAGTGTATGTGGCTGGAGCTGTAACCCTTTTACTATGGGTGCCAAGCCCTTTTCTTCTCCATTCTTGAGATACTTTACTAAGAAGGATGTGTTCAACTCCATCCAGGTAAACACAAAAGATGTAAAGTGTCCATATTTCCTTTTGGCTGAATAGTTCTCCATGGTGTACATATTTTGTTAACACATTCATGGTATGATGGGCATTTGGGTTGCTTGCACATCTTGGCAATGTGAACTGAGCTGCAATAAATATTATGGTGCAAATGTTCTTGTGGTAAAATGATTTTTGTTCTTGGTGGGACCACAGCTACCATGCATCTTACAAGGGTACATGTGAAACTTACTAAGTGTAGACTATAAATGTCTTAACACAATAACTAAGAAAATGCCATGAAGGCTATGTTAACCAGTTTGATGAAAATATTTTGAATTATATATAAAGCCAATTGTATATAAAATTGTATATACATTGTACCCCATGACTGCATTAATGTACACAGTGATGATTTAATTAAAAAAATGATTTTTGTTCTTCTGGATAGATAACCTGGTAATGGAATTGTGGGATCAAATGGAGGGTTGACTTTTAGTTCTTTGAGAATTCTCATACTTCCTTCCATAGAGGTTTTATTAGCTTGCAGTCTCACTGGCACTGCAGAAGAGATCCTTTCTCTCCATATCCACACCAGCATCTGCAGATTTGGGACTTTGTGATGTGGGCTAATCTCCTTGGAGTTAGGTGATATCTCAGAATGATTTTGATTTATGTTTCTCTGGCGATTAGGGATGATGAGCATTTTTTCATGTGTTTTTTGGCCATTTGTCTGTCATCTTCAGAGAAGTTTCTGTTGAAGTCTCTTGCCCACTTATGAATGGGGTTGTCTGCTCTTTTCTTGTTGATTTATTTGAGTTCTCTGTAGATTCTAGTTATCAGCCCACTGTCAGATTCATAGCATGCAAAAATCTTCTCCCATTCCAAAGGCTGTCTGTTTCCTTTAGTTGTGGTACCCTAAGCTGTGCAGAAGATTTTTAGTTTGATCATGCCCCCTTTATTTATTTTTGGTGTTGCTGCAATTGCCAAGGGGTTCTTCTTCATAAAATCTTTCTGGGCCAATAAAAGAGCAGATTATTTTGTTTCCTGTTTCTAATTTTCCTGGGTCCCAAGTAAGATAACTTTGATTCCTACTTCTACCTAACCTCAGGCTTTATTTGTGGGAGCCTAATAAATACTTTCTGACTAAATGTATTACTGATGATAAATGCTTAACGACTATTCTCAAAAAGCAAAAGGCTCTGATTTATAATATTGGTAAATATTCCATTTCACCAGGGTTGATTTCAAAGTTAATAAAGTGACATTAGGAAGTGATATTTTGACTGTTTATTAGCTTTGTTTTTAATGTAATTTATTTTACTATAAGTTTATAAAATTTAGGTTTTTTTTTTTTTTTTTTGCAGTTTTGGCCAGGGCCAGGCTTGAACCCACCACCCCGAGTGTATGGGGCCAGCACCCTACTCCTTGAGCCATAGGCATCACCCTAAAATTTAGGTTTTGATAATGATTATACTTAAAGATGGGCTTGGAAAAATCTTGAAAACTGAACAGTCACCTCTTTTAAGTCAGCGTCCTATTTCTGACACTCATGGGCACTGACATCTCTGTTTCTATATTGAATGAATTGCATTGTTCTTAGTAATGTTGTCTCCAACGGGTAGTGTTGCCTCTGCTAGTCTTTTAGAATCTCAGCATTGGGAAGGTGTTTAAAGGTTATCTAGATTTACGTTGCATTTGATTATTGAATTCCATTGGTGATATTCTGGTTAACTGGTTGTTCAACTTATGATTATTTTATGAAATAGGTTTTTAATCTTTGGACAAGTTAGAAAATTTCATCTTTTTGGTAGATTGAGATTTATATCATTTTTATATTGCATTCACCATTTGATTCTGTACACCATTCCCACTCTACATCACAGAAATATTGAGTACCAGGTGGTACCTGTGGCTCAGTGCGTAGGGCACTGGCCCCATATACTAAGGGTGGCGGGTTCGAACCTGGCCCCAGCCAAACTGCAACAAAAAAATAGCTGGGCATTGCGGTGGGCGCCTGTAGTCCCAGCTACTAGGGAGGCTGAGAATCGCTTAAGCTAAAGAGCTGGAGGTTGTTTTGAGCTGTGACGCCACAGCACTCTACTGAGGGTGACAAAGTGACACTCTGTCTCTACCAAAAAAAAAATACTAGAATACTAGAATAACTCTTCAACTGTTTAAAATTGCCTATTAAGCTAGATGTTGTAGAAGCTACTTGGGGGGCTTGAGCCCAGGAATTTGAGTCTAACCTGGGCAACATAGATAGTGAGAACTAGAATTCCCCTCCCCAAATGCCAATTCACCTGTTACGTTTCCTATTGATGTTTTTATTTTTTAGAATAAGTGCCCTTAGTTCATTCAGAGGTTCTAGTCTATTTCCTTCTTAAAGTTGCATAGCTGATTCTGAATGAAGCTCTGGGTGTACCTGACAAGCATGTATGAGAGGAGGGAAAGAAGAAAACTTCCCTGGTTTTAGACACCATGCTGCTAACTAATGCAGCCTAAATTGACAATAATTTTTTTGTGATCTCATAATTTCATTGACTGACTCTAAATTTAGCATAGATGAAAAACCTCCAAGTATTTTTTATTTTATTTTATTTTTTGAGACAGAGCCTCAAGCTGTCCCCCTGGGTAGAGTGCTGTGGCATCACAGCTCACGGCAACCTCCAACTCCTGGGCTCAAGCAAGTCTCTTGCCTCAGCCTCCCAAGTAGCTGGGACCACAGGTGCCCGCCACAATGCCTGGCTGTTTGTTGGTTGCAACTGTCATTGTTGTTTGGGAGGCCAGGGCTGGATTTGAACCCGCCACCTTAGGTGTATGTGGCTGGAGCCTTAGCCACTTGAGCCACAGGCGCTGAGCCAAATTTAGGACTTTATGTATATTTTCTCTACATGTTTATTTTTATAAAATCTAGCCTTGTCAGGATTTGTTGGTTCATGATCCTTTCAATTAATTTTCAACTTTTCTTGGCCTCATATAACTTAGTAATTTGATGAACATTGACTAACAGTGTTTTCTTTTGATTCTGTGGTAAAATGTCCAAGCATGGGAGAGTTTGAGACAAAAACCCAGTGGCTTTCTAGTAAAATTTCTATTTTACTTGCCAATAATCTATTCACGAGCACCTTTGGAATTGCCATTTTACCAGTGATCCATCCACTTAGTTGTCTTTTGTGTATTGCAGTGTTTTCAAGTGTGTTCTCAGACCACCATTTCTTCCTCATATTAACAAATGTTCTGAGGAGGAAGGTCTTCAACACCAAGTGAATTAGAGACACATTTAATTAAACACTTAGAGCCAGATTTATTTACTGTAGGATTTGTGAATCTCCAAAATGGAAAATATGTCATGTTTTCTAAACAGTTTTGTCATAGAACTTTTTTTTTTGCCCTTTTAGATAAAATAATATGGCTAAGAGTAAGCTGTTCTACGAATTGATAAATGTTTTCCACCAGGACTATCTACAGTAAAAGAATTTGGAGGTCTGTAAAACTTCACCTGAGATAGTCCAAGGTTAAAAAAGAAAGTGCTTCCCAACTTGCATAAGTGGAGCTTAATGAGTGTCTAGAAAGGAGATGGCTGTAGATGGCCTCTATCAGTTTAAGAAATGTCCCTTCTATACCAGTTTTCTTAAGTGTTCTAATCATGAAGGGATGCTGGATATTATCAAATGCTTTTTCTGCATCAATTGACAGAATCATATGGTCTTTGTTTTATAGTTTGTTTATGTGATGAATTATATTTATAGATTTACGTATGTTGAACCATCCTTGAGATCCTGGGATAAAACCCACTAGGTTGTGGTGTATGATTTGTTTGATGTGTTGCTGGATTCTCTTGGTTAGGATCTTGTTGAATATTTTCGCATGAATATTCATTAGTGATATTGGTCTATAACTTTCTTTTCTTGTTGGGTCTTTTCCTGGTTTGAGTATCAAGGCGATGTTTGCTTCATAGAATGTACTGGGTAGTATTCCATCTTTTTCTATATTTTAAAAAGATTAAGTAGTACGAGTACTAGTTCCTCTTTAAAGGTGTGGTGGAATTCTGATGTAAAGCCATCTGGTCCTGGGCTTTTCTTTTTAGGGAGGTTTTGTATAGTTGATGCTATTTCAGAGCTTGATATAGGTCTGTTCAACATTTCCACTTCATTCTGGCTGAGTCTTGGGAGGTGGCATGTTTCCAAGTATTGGTCGATTTCCTTCAGATTTTCATATTTCCAGGAATAAAGTTTCTCCTAATATTCATTAAGAATTGTTTGAATTTCTAAGGGATCTGTTGTTATTTCATCTTTATTGTTTCTGATTGATGAGATTAGAGATTTTACTCTTTTTTTCTTGGTTAGGTTGGCCAAAGGTTTATCTATTTTATTGACCTTTCAACAAACCAACTTTTGGATTTATTGATCTGTTTTATAATCCTTTTATTTTTCAATTTCATTTCATTCTCCTCTAATTTTGGTTATTTCTTTTATTCTGCTGGGTTTGGGATAGGAATGTTCTTCCTTTTCCAGTTGCTTAAGATGTCCCATTAAGTTGTTAACTTCCTCTCTTTCTGTTCTCTGGAGAAAGGCTTGTAATGCTATAAATTTCCCTCTTAGGACTGCCTTTGCGGTATCCCAGAGGTTCTGGTAACTCATATCTTCATTATCATTATGTTCTACAAATTTGGTAATTTCCTTCTTGAGCTCATCTTTGACCCATCTATCATTTAGCATAAGGTTGTTTAGCTTCCATATTTTTGTACGAGACTGCAAATTCCTGTTGTTACTGAGTTCAACTTTTATTCCATGATGGTCCGAGAAGATGCATGGAATAATTTCTATTCTTTTAAATTTACTGAGGTTAGACTTATTACCTAAGATGTGATCAATTTTGGAGTATGTTCCATGGACTTATGAGAAAAATGTGTATTCAGTTTCATTAGGATGAAAAGTTCTGTAGATGTCTGTTAGGTCCATAAGTTGAATAGTTAAATTTAAATCTAAGATTTCTTTGCTCAACTTCTTTTTGGAGGATCTGTCCATCACTGCCAAAGGAGTGTTGAAATCTCCCACTACAATGGAGCTGGGAGAGATCAAGTTGCTCATGCCAGTTAGAGTCTCCTTTATTAATTGAGGTGCATTCTGGTTGGGTGCATAGATATTGATATTTGAGATCTCATCATACTGAGTATTGCCCTTAACAAATATAAAGTGGCTATCTTTATCTTTGGTGACTTTTGTTGCTTTAAAACCTATTGTATCTGCGAATAATATTGCAACACCTGCTTTTTCTGCGTTCCATTAGCCTGGAATATCGATGACCATCCTTTCACCCTGAGTCTATATTTGTCTTTTAAGGTAAGGTGAGGTTCCTGTATACAACAGATGTCTGGTCTGAGTTTCTGTATCCAGTCTGCCAATCTGTGTGTCTTTAGAGGACAATTTAAGCCATTCACATTGATAGAAATCATTGATAAGCCTGGTAAAATTTTTGGCATCGAGTTGCTCAAAAGTCCAGTAGATATTTTCAATACTTTTGCAATTGTTGAATTTGAAATTTGATCAAAAGTTTCTGAGTGGGTCTACTTTTGTTGTTGGGGATTGAACTGGTCATTATGGAGGACAGGTTTGAGAATTCCCGGAGAGCTGGTTTAGTTATGGCAAATTTCTTCAACATGTGAATGTTGTTAAAGTATTTAATTTCTCCATCATAGATGAAACTCAGTTTAGCTGGATACAGGATCCTGGTTTGAATGTTATTTTGTTTTAGGAGATTAAAAGTCGATGACCATCCTCTTCTAGCCTGAAAGGTTTCAGTCAAGAGATCTGCAGTCATCCTAATACTCTTCCCCTTGTAGGTAAGGTTTTTTGTACATCTGACTGCTTTCAGAATTCTCTCTTTCATCTTAACTTTGGTGAAGTTAATTATGATGTGTCTGGGGGATATCTTGTTCAGGTTGAGTCATTCTGGGGTTCTGAAACTATCTGCTATCTGAATTTCAGAATCTCTTGGCATGTCTGGAAAGTTCTCTTTCATAATTTCATCAAGAAGAGCGTTGTTTTGTGAAGCAACTTCATCACCTTCAGGGATTCCTATAAGGCAAATATTAGGTTCTTTTTGAATTATCTGAGAGGTCTCTAAGAGTGAGATCCATTTTTGCTCTCCATTTCTTTTGATCTTTGTGTTCCTGGGCTTCTTCAAAAGCTTTGTCTTCAGAATCAGAGATCCATTCTTCTGCCTGTTCCACTCTGTTATGGAGGGATTCCACCATATCTTTCAGATCCTTGAGGGCTGCAACCTCTTGTCTCAGTGTTTCAAAATCTTTGATCATTTTATCTTTGAAAATGTTGACTTCTTGATACATCTTTTGAATGATTTCTTGAGATATCTTTTGAATAATTTCTTGAGAAATGTTTTGAATAATTTCTTAAGAAATCTTTTGAATAATTTCTTGAACTTCTACTTCCTTCCTTTCTTCCATTCTGTTAATCTTATTTGCTATACACATTCTGAACTTGATTTCTGACATTTCAGCCGTTTGCTTGTGTATGGGGTCTTCAATTACGTCTGTCCCATTTTTCCTTGGGGGAGTTGATCTATTCTGATTATTTGAGTTGCCAGAGTTTTTCTGCTGATTCTGCCCCATTCTGAGTTTACCTTGTTTGGAGGCCTTATCAGAACTGTTCAGTTGATGGCTTCTTCTGGTTTGCCAGTCAGAGAGGCAGAGCATGTCTGTTGTCTACTCCCAGTTCTCGGGTGCTGGGGCAACTGGGGTGCAGTGAAACAGCAGCAGCTGCACCGGAGTGTTTGTGGCCAGATTAGACCTCATTCAGCCTACTGGGGCAACCAGGGGGCAGGAGACTGGCAGTAGCTGTATCAGTCCTAGTTCAGCACCCTGGAACAACCAGGGGGTAGAGTAATGGTAGCAGTAGTGTAGGGTATGCAAGCGACCAGATCAGTCTTAGTTCGGCCCCACCAGCGTAGCTGGGGGGAGTGGAGGACTCCTGCACTGTGGCCTGTGGACGCGTGCATCACTAGCAAGCCGATCTATTCCCTCCCAGCATGTGAGCCCAGAGTGGGGAATTCCTCCACCTCTGCCTGTGGGATGCACGTGGCTCTAACAAACAGTTCTGGTGCCACCCAGAGTGCTAGACTCCTCACCGCCTTCTGCAGGGTGTGCATGGCTCCAGCAAGCAGTTCTGGGCCCACTCAGCATAGGTGCCTGGAGCAGGGAACTACTCCACTGGCCCCCGTGGAGTAGAAAATTGTTTGGGGTCTGCCTGAAATGGAGGATTCCTCTGCCACTTCCCGTAGGACACCCATGGTACTAGCAAGTAGTTGTGGGCCCACCCAGAGCCCTGGAGCGGGGATATCCTCGGCCTCCCGTGGGGTGCACAGCTCTAGCAAGCAGTTCTGTGTCCTCCCAGAGTGGGGGACTCCTCTGCCACCACCCTTCGGGTGCTCAAGGCTCTAGCAAGTAGTTCTGTGCCTGCCCAGAGCAGGGGAAGTCCTCTGCGGTCACCCACATCCCACAGGAGGTGTTAGGCTCTAGCAAGCTATTTTGCACCCCCCCCCAGAGCCCTGGATCAGGGATCTACTCTGCCGCCCTTGGGGCACGCAGCTCTAGCTAGCAGTTTTGGATCCTCCCAGAGTGGGGGACTCATCTGCTGCCACCCACGGGGGTTCACAAGGCTCCAGCAATTGGTTCTGTGGTTACCGGTAGCAGGGAAGTACTCTGTTCCCACCCGATGCCTGCTGGAGGTGTGCGGCTCTAGCATGCAGTTCTGCGCCCACCTAGAACCATGGAGCAGGGATCTACTCTGCTTCCCGTGGGGTGTGCGGCTCTAGCAAGCAGTTCTGGGTCCTCCCAGAGTGGGGGACTCATCCGTCACCATCCACGGGGGTGCGCAAGGCTCTAGCAAGTACCTCTGTGGCTGCCTGGAGCAGGGGAACTCCTCTCTGGCCACCTTCCACCCACAGGAGGCTTGTGGCTCTAGCAAGCAGTTTTGGACTTGCCCAGAGCCCTGGAGTGGAGGTCTCCTCTGCCATCCGTGGGGTGCATGGTTCTACCAAGCAGTTTTGGGTCATCCCAGAGTGGTGGACTCGTCCACCGCCACCCGCGGGGGTGTGCAAGGCTCCAGCAAGTACTTCTGTGGCTGCTGAGAGCAGGGGAACTCCTCTCCAGCCACCCACCACCCACAGGAGGCTTTCAGTTCTAGCAAGCATTTCTGGACCTGCCCAGAGCCCTGGAGCGGGGGTCCCCTCTGCCGCCCGTGGGATGTGGGGCTCTAGCAAGCAGTTTTGGGTCCTCCCAGAGTGGGGGACTCATCCGCTGCCACCCGCAGGGGTGCGCAAGGCTCTACCAAGTCGTTCTGTGCCTTCCCAGCACAGGGGACTTCTCAGCAGCCACCTGCCACCCGCAGGAGGCGGGCAGTTCTAGCAAGCAGTTCTGGGGCCCACTTTGTACCTGTATTTTGTGTTCTTAAATGATCTTCCTTGGATTTACAGCTTGCTGAACTTCTTTCTGGGCTCAGCTCCCCGTCTTTGGCTTCATAGATTCTGACTCCAACCAGTTTTTCTTCCTTTGC
>CAUYQV010042463.1:0-18115 GCA_963574575.1 Galagoides demidoff
CGGGCGCCTGTGGTCCCAGCTACTTGGGAGGCGGAGGCAGGAGACTCGCTTGAGCCCAGGCGTTGGAGGTTGCTATGAGCTGTGATGCCATGGCACTCTACCCAGGGGGACAGCTTGAGGCTCCGTCTCAAAAAAAAAAAAAAGAAAAGGCAGAAACCATCAAAGTATTTTAAGGTGAAAAAGCTGTGGTTCTTTTATTATAAAAATTAAAATCAGAATGAGTGAGGTATAATACATAATATATAAAGATTTGATTAACTGTTACCTTGAAATAGTGAAGATAGGGCTGGGCACAGTGGCTCACACCTACAATTCTAGCACTCTGGGAGACTGAGGTGGGTGGCTTGCCTGAGCTCACAGGTTTGAGACCAGCCTGAGCAAGAGTGAGACCTGGTCTCTAAAAATAGCTAAGGGTTGTGGCAGGCACCTGTAGTCCCAGCTACTAGAGGATCACTTGAGCCCAAGAGTTTGAGGTTGCTGTGAGCTGTGATGCAACAGCACTCTACTGAAGGTGACAAAGACTCTGTCTCAGAAAAAAAAAAAAAAGAAAAACTATCGGGCATAATGGTGAGTACTTATAGTCCCAGCTCCTAAGGATGAGGTAAGAGAATCACTTGAGCCCAAGAGTTTAAGGTGCTGTGAGCTATGATGCCTCAGCACTCCATCACGGGCAACAAAATGAGACTCTGTCTCAAAAAAAAGAAATAGTGAATATATTAAGCAAATCTCCGGAGACTTTAATTTATCCAAAGGCAATAAATAGTTACAAACAATATTTTTAACAACAATAAGTAATAATGTTTAGGAATTTAGACCAAATTATTTGCTTTTATTTTTCCCTTGACAAACAAAATGCATTCACTTTCTTACATGTACATCTTCCTACCATCATACACATCCTTATTTTAAAAAATATATGTTAATATGTACTTTAACATAATCCAAAGGTACGAGCACATCTTTAACTGCTTATTGATTACTACTCTGTAATGTATTAATGAAGATCCTAGATGTATTAAAATTATGTTGCCTACATATGCAAACACTTTATCAACTCAATATTAGTAAGGTCTTAATGTTAACTAAGACTCAGGAAATTAAAATTTAAGCTTACACTTTCACATTAAGTGGTTATGATTTGTAGCATTATAAAAACTAATTTCTTTTTAGAAACGCATTACCTGTTATCCTTTACCTAATTTAGTTGAACACATAATTTTGCAATTTTAAATATTATTCAGACTGATACTAGTATATCTGACCAGCAAAGCCAATAGAAAAAAAAATCAATGAAATTAAAAATGATTAGACCTTTTGTGGAAAAACAAACTCCAAACTAGTATAAACTAAAATAGGATGCAAGTGTTATTTTTCCATGATGATAAAATCAGGAATAAACAGATTTGTTTTTAACTTAACAACTATTAACTCAGACTAATTTGTCTAGATTCATCTTAGATAGGAATATCATATGATCTCTTTATCTTGTCTATTACATACCTGATATTAAAACTTTTAAGTGATTTAAAAGAAATAGCTACCAACCTAGAATATCATTCTAACTCACAATTAAAACCTATTTAATCTTTGAAATATAGCTTTAGTGAGAAAAAATTTCTAAAGTACCAACATAATTAATGCATAAGAAAGAATATTTCTTAAATTTTAAGTTTCTTTTACATATTTTTAATGTATTGATACTGAATACAATGATTTTGCTCCATTTATTTATTTTGAGGCAGAGTCTCACTCTGTCACCCTCAGTAAAATGCAGTGGCATCACAGCTCACAGCAACCTTAAACTCTTGGGCTTACGCTAGTCTCTTGCCTCAGCCTCCCAAGTAGCTGGGACCATAGGCGTCCGCCACAACGCACCCAGCTATTTTTTGTTGCAATTGTCATTGTTGTTTTAGCCAGCCCAGGCCAGATTTGAACCCTCCAGCCTTGGTATATGTGGCTGGCACCTTACCAACTGAGCTATGGGTGCCGCCAAGTTTGCTCCATTTAATTTTAAGAGATCTCATGGCTTAGCACCTGTGGCTCAAGTGGCTAAGGCGCCAGCCACATATACCTAAGGTGGTGGGTTCAAATCCAGCCCAGGCCCCCCAAACAACAATGATGACTGTAACCAAAAAAATAGCCGAGCGTTGTGGTGGGCGCCTGTGGTCCCAGCTACTTGGGAGGCTAAGGCAGGAGACTCGCTTGAGCCCAGGAGTTGGAGGTTGCTGTGAGCTGTGATGCCCCAGCACTCTACCCAGGGGGACAGCTTGAGGCTCTGTCTCAAAAAAAAAAGATCTCATAATATATCAGTACCCTTCAAAAGTGTACAAAGTACATCAATTTGTTTACTTAGAAATATTTTATATTTGTAAAAATGGAAAATTTTGTTAGCTTTTATTCAAAGCTAGAGGAGCCAATTTTGATAAATCAACAAAATCTAGGAGCCAGTGTCCATACCTGTTACAAATATTGATCAGTTAAAAAAACAAGATATGTACAATACGTTATTAAGATATATCATACGTAATTAAGTACCATTAGGTCCTTGAACTCAGGAGTTTGAGGTTGCTGTGAGCTAGTCTGAGGCCATCCACTCTAGCCCAGGCAACAGAGTAAGATTCTGTCTCAAAAAGGAAAAAAAAAGTCATTGAAAATCTGAGTGATTTTATTTTTTTGAGACAGAGTCTCACTGTCATCCTGGGTAGAGTGCTATGCCTAACTCTTAGTCTCAAGCAATCCTCTTGCCTCAGCCTCTCAAGTACCTGGGACATCAGGCACCCACCACAATGCTCAGCTTCTTTTTCTATTTTTTAGTAGAGACAGGGTCTCCCTCTTATTTAGGCTAGTCTAGAACTCCTGAGCTCAAACAATCCACCTGTCTTGGCCTCCACAGTACTAGGATTACAGGCAGGGGTTTGATGTACTTTTTGTTCAGAGGTTTCTCTCAGGCAAAACACTGTGATCTTCCACGTAGAACATGCTATCCATACTTAGGGAAACACTAAAATCTTTTCATCCCCGCATTCTCAAGTTTCGGGAATAATTCACAGACATAAAAGGGTAACATAGGAACCAAATCCAGCTGTTGGCAGCTGGCTTCTAATACCTGCTACCTGGCAGGGTGAATTAATGATCATAAAACCCAGATTCAATCACTGCTACCACCGTTGTGGAAAGTTACCATGTTCATTCACAAACAGTCTTGGTCCAGAGCCAGATTTAATGTGGCAAGAGAAACTGACCAGAGGAGTCACTTAAGGAGTGCTAAGGGCTCAGAGGGGTCTAAGACTGGGCACAGTGCACTGTCAGCCTCCTTGTTTCCTTGGGTTCAAACAGTGGAACTCAATCCCAGTGAAGCCTCCAGGAGTAACTATCAAAGGGAAGGCTCAGACTTTTTTAGGGGAAAAAAAAGTTACTTTGCTAAGAGTGCAAGGGAGTCTGACTTCAGAGGAGCTAAATCACCAAATATAAAACACAATAGGTATTAAGAGGTAAAAACCCAGAGTTTATGGGTGGGTAGGGCCCTGGCCCCATATACCGAGGGTGGTGGATTCTAACCCAGCCCCTGACAAACTGCAACAAAAAATAGCCAGGCGTTGTGGTGGGTGCCTGTAGGTCCAGCTACTTGGGAGGCTGAGGCAAGAGAATCGCCTAAGCCCAAGAGCTGGAGGTTGATGTGAGCTGTGACAGCATGGCACTCTACTAAGGGCGACGGAGTGAGACTCTGTCTCTAAAAATAAATAAATAAATAAAACCAGAATTACCAAGTTTTCTTTTTTCTTTTCTTTTCTATCTTGAAAGTTCATGACATGCCTTTTTACACCAGCATAGCAAAAATCAGAGATAAAAGTATTGTTAGGGAATCCAGGTTTATGGGAAACATGTTTTGGGGGGGACCAGAATCAGTGAGCATGGTCTAGTTATTTATGGGTTTTGTTTATTTTTAAATACAAAACGGTTGTCTTTTAAAAACTGTGATATGTGAAGTACTTGATCACACTGGAAACAGGACAGAGTGACAGTTTTTATTATACTCTGTATTATTGGGTCCTTCTTTAAATCCTTTAAAATTTACTTTATCTTAGTAGTAGTCATATGTCTACTGAGCTAAAAGAAGGGATAGGTTTTTTTCTTTAGTTTTTTAATGGAGTGATGAGCTAAAAAGTTTATGAATTTCCTAAGTCTGAAATTAGAATATTAAGTATTCTAATCTAGGTGCTGAAAACACAGGCTAGACTGGACTCCTGGTATTCAAACTGAGCTGTATCTCAAAACATGCTACCTAAATCCAGAGGCTTCAGATATACTTTTGCCCTTGTCTATTTGATAGACACTATGTCACAGTCAGTAGAGTGCTTTGGCATCACAGCTCACAGCAACCTCAAACTCTTGGGCTTAAGTGATTCTCTTGCCTTAGCCTCCTGGGACTGTAAGTGTCCTCCACAACACCCGGCTTTCTTTTTTTTTTAAGCTGTTGTTGTTGTTGCAGTTGTCATTGTTGTTTAGCTGGCCCAGGCCAGGTTCCAACCCACCAGTCTCAGTGTATGTGGCTGGCACCATAACCAGTATGCTACAGGTGCCGAGCCATCATATCTCTTTTAAATGCTGACACGTATTTAGAAAATGTAGCCTATTGTTTAAAAATGTAAACTTACCCCCTTAGAAGGATTGCGTATTTAAATGTCATGATTAATTGTCAGTTTTGACCCTGCATACATCTCAGGGCAGGAATGTTTCTGAATTTTAGCAAAAAAGCATTTCTAAGTGTTTTATAGTAGTAGATGGTAAGAGTAGTTTTCCTACGTCACAAACTCCCTGCAGTGCTTATGTGACCCACCTTTAAATTCAGCAATCCCTCTTTGCACAGGATGTACTGTTAATTAAGTATGAGCTGTGTAAAGCAGTTAATTGTGTTCTGTGAAAGATCCTATGTGGACAGTCATGTTTATCTGTAGCATTGATGTGCTGGTCTCTAAATTTGATTTCAGTCCAAAAGAATATCTGCTAAGGATGCCTTAGCCCACCCCTACCTAGATGAAGGGCGACTGCGGTATCACACGTGTATGTGTAAATGTTGCTTCTCCACCTCTACTGGGAGAGTTTATACCAGTGAATTTGAGCCTGTTACCAATCCCAAATTCGATGACACTTTTGAGAAGAACCTCAGTTCTGTCCGACAGGTTAAAGGTGAGTGTCTGTTTTGGCCTTTGACCAAGCAACATGACTAATATTTCCTATTAGGTTTTCATGCGAAGCTGAGGTCTGGATGGTGAACAAAGCTTCTCCGTATGTTTATTTTACAACCTTGCACCTAGCTTTTTGTCTAGGATATAAAAATGCTGATTTAGTAAAAAATCCAGGGGAAGATCAGAGAGAGGACTGAACGTTTGGCCCTTATTTTTGAAGTTTATGTAGTGAATGTGACTCAAAACATTTACTATGGATTTATTTAGCATCATTTCATTGAATAAAAGGTATTGGACTTCTCTCAATACAAAATTCCAAAGAGGATAAAAATTCACTGAAAGAATCATTCCTTAAGTGATGACAAGAAAAGGGAATTTCTGGTGGTTCACTTGTAGAATGTCATTGCATGATCTCCTATTGTGATAGGACAGGGATAATGACATCCAAAATTCTGAATGATTTTAGTGACAGCTCTGGGACATTTTAGAAGAGAAAAGGTAATCCCCAAAATAACCACCCAAAACTATATGCCTAAATACCAACTGATGTTTTTCAGTGATCTTTAAAAGCAGTAATTACCAACAACTTAGAAGAGTTCACTCACTGTGTCAACTCTATGGAGTCTCTCTCAAGTCTCCAGAGCATTTTATTCTTCTCACTAATGGAGTTCCCAATCTTTATAATCCCACCATTGGGGTTCTGCCTGTGTTTAGCAACCACTGTCATTTTAGTTTCTGGAAAGTTCAGCTGAATTCTGCTTGATAGGTTATGTGTACTGCGGGGGCGGGGGGGGGGGTTGTTTGTTTCTTTTTGGGTTTTTTTAATTGGGGGGACAGAGTCTCACTATGTCACCCTCAGTAGAGTGCTGTGGAATCACAGCTCACAGCAACCTCTAACTCTTGGGTTTAAGTGATTCTCTTCTCTTGCCTCAGCCTCCCAAGTAGCTGGGACTATAAGCACCTGCCACAACTCCTGGCTATTTTTTGGTTGCAGTTGTCGTTGTTGTTTAGCTGGCCTGGACTGGGCTCGAACCCACCAGCTTCCATGTATGTGGCTGGTGCCTACTCACAGAGCTACAGGCACTGAGCCAGACTGTGTGTATTTGATTTCATTAAACCAGTAGGAAATGCTGTTCAAATGCTGAGTAGTGTTAGCTGAGAAGTCACTGCCTCCAGGCCTGCAAATTGGCATGGATTGTATGATGTTTGTTTTCTCCACAGAAATTATTCACCAGTTCATTTTGGAACAGCAGAAAGGAAACAGAGTGCCTCTCTGCATCAACCCTCAGTCTGCTGCTTTTAAGAGCTTTATTAGGTAACTATATGTGTGTAATTCTGACATTCTTTTTAGAATTAAAAGGATGCTGTTGTAATTTTGTTACTGAGCATATTTCTGTTTTTATTTAGATTAGGTAATATAGATAAGAGGGCCAACAGAAAGTTTGTTAGAAGCTTTGCTGTTAGAAAAAAAGATATTAGAAACATAACAGTTTTCACACTAGTGCCAGTCTACTGGTGGCTTTGGCAGTTTCTCCTCCAGGTGACCATCGTGTCACCTGATTGTGTATGTGGAGTCCCCTTACAGCAGCAGCATGGCAGCCATCTGCCCTGGAGTTAGTCATGGTCATGTCACTTCCCTCTACCAATCCCATCCCTTAATAATAATTGAAAACAAGAAAAAAAAACTTTTTACAAGTATGTTGCTGGTGTAGCCTATTTAGAGGAAAGGCCAACAGGCTTATGGTAGAGCTAAGAAGCTACTTTGGAAACGAGCAAGCTTCGTTCTATCTCTTTTTGTCTTTTCCTTCTCTTGATCTCTTTTTCCCTAACTCCTTATATCGATCAGGGTCTTGTGAAAAAGAAACCACTCCAGTAATAAGAATGGGCAAAATTTAATAACAAGAATCATTAGCTAGGAAAAGATGGTTAACTACTAAGAGGCATAAGAGGATTCTGAAGTTTCCTGAAATAGCAAATGCAGAAAGCAGCTACTCCCTACAGACTGAGGGAGACTGAACAAGAAAGAAATTAAGAATTTAGAAGAGGACCCTCCCCTCAGGGACCTCTTTGGCTATCCAAGGAACACACCCCGCATGAGAGTGGTAAAGGAGTATGCCTAAAGGTGTGGGCAGAACCGCTCCATCAAAGAAACCCACTGAGAAACTTGTGGGTCACTTTGGGTCTCAGGTCGACCAGAGCTGGGATTTCCTTGTGCTCACAGACAGCGCAGAACAGGAAAGGCAGCTTCCTGATGCTGCAGCCTTGCAGTGCCTTCCTGGCGCCCTCTGTTGACAAAGGCTAGCATTAAGCCAGGTGTCAAAGGGAAGCCATGAATAGGGTCTGACTTCAGTATCACAAAATAGTCTAAAAAGAAGGGTGGCTTTGAATCTTTTTTTTTTTTTTTTAATTATTGGATCAGAATCTTACTTTGTCACCCTGGGTAGAGTGTCATGGCGTCACAGCTCACAGCAACCTCCAATTCCTGGGCTCAAGCAATTCTCTTGTCTCAGCTTCCCAAGTAGCTGGGACTACAGGCACCCACCTGTATTTTTTGGTTGTAGTTGTCATTGTTGTTTGGCAGGCCTGGGCTGGATTCGAACCCGCCAGCTGCAGTGTATGTGGCTGGCACCCTAGCCGCTGAACTGCAGGCACCAAGCCAGAAGGGTGGTTTTGGATCTGAGAGGCCACGCGGTCTCCTTTCTTTTCTCCTTTCCCATCTCCCTGATTCTTTTTTCCTTTCCAATGCCAAATTGGAGTTGTTTGAATTTGTTGAACCACAGTCAAGAATTTTTGTTTAGGCTCAGCACCTGTGGCTCAAGCGGCTTAGGTGCCAGCCACATAAACCCTAACTGGCGGGTTCGAATCCATCCAGCCTGGGCCCGCCAAACAACGATGGCTGCAACCAAAAAATAGCCAGGCGTTGTGGCAGGCGCGTGTGGTCCCAGCTACTTGGGAGGCTGAGGCAGGAGACTTGCTTGAGCCCAGGAGTTGGAGGTTGCTGTGAGCTGTGATGCCACAGCACTCTACCCAGGGGGACAGCTTGAGGCTCTGTCTAAAATAAAAAAAGAATTCTTGTTTAGAATTTGTAAAATCAGCTGACTTGCATTTCTTTCATATATTTTTCCATAGAAAGAAGGAATTAAGTTGCATTTTTACTTTCTGTGCTTTTTAATTAATATTTTCCCCTAAAAGTCAGTGACCCAGTCACTTAGGTGTTTGAGCACCTTCTAGGTGCAAGTCATCTTTGGTACTGGAAAAGCAGAGCGGTTACACCCTCTTCCTCTAGTTTACGCTCTAATTAGCAATCTTAGTCGGACATGGGAAATAAGTAATAACGGGATCTGTGGATAACAAATACTAAGTGATTATCCATACTGCTCCCTTCATACTTGGTAGAAGTATGTGTGTGAGGCTCATTCAAAACAGGTCCTCATTTAAAGTCACTATAATTTGAGATGCTACTTTTAAATCTCTTTTTTTTTTGTTCTTTTTGTTATTGTTGTTGTTTTGAAACAGAGTCTCACTTTGTCACCATCAGTAAAGTGCTATGGCATCATAGCTCATAGCAACTCCAAACTCTTAGGCTAAAAGGATCTTCTTGCCTCAGCTTCCCAAATAGCTAGGACTACAAGTGACTGCCACAACACCTGGCTGATGTTAGAGATGGGGGTCTCACTCTTGCTCAGGCTGGTCTCAAATCCGTGAACTCAGGCAATCCACCCATCTCAGCCTCCCAAAGTGCTGTGATTACAGGCATGAGCCTGGCCCTTTTTGTTTTTTCTTTTTTTTTTTTTTTTTGAGACAGAGTCTGAAGCTATTGCCCTGCGTAGAGTGCTGTGTCATCATAGCTCACAGCAACCTCCAACTCTTGGTTGGGCTCAAGCAATCCTCTTGCCTTAGTTTTTCTATTTTTAGTAGAGACAGGTCTTGCTTTTGCTCAGGCAGGTCTCAAACTTGTGAGCTCAAGCAATCCACCTACCTTGACCTCAGAGTGCTAGGATTATAGTCGTGAGTCACCACACCTAGACAAGAAGCTACTTTTAAATGAATAATTGTACATCCTTTAAGGTTATTTTTTTTTTTTGAGACAGAGCCTCAAGCTGTCGCCCTGGGTAGAGTGCTATGGCGTCACAGCTCACAGCAACCTCCAACTCCTGGGCTCAAGTGAGTCTCCTGCCTCCACCTCCCAAGTAGCTGGGATTACAGGCTCCCGCCACAACACCTGGCTATTTTTTGGTTGCAGCCATCATTGTTGTTTGGTGGGCCCAGACTGGATTCAAATCCGCCAGCTCAGATGGTATGTGGCTGGCACCTTAGCCATTTGAGCCACAGGCGCCAAGCCAAGGCTATTTTCTTGATTGCTTATAGACATTATTTATAAGAGCTACTGTTTACTTACATTATGATGCAGGCTCCTTAGAAAACAGTTCAGGCTCGGCGCCTGTGGCTCAATCGGCTAAGGCGCCAGCCACATACACCTAAGGTGGCGGGTTCGAATCCCCAGCCCGGGCCCGCCAAACAACAATGATGGCTGCAACCAAAAAATGGCCGGGCGTTGTGGCAGGTGCCTATGGTCCCAGCTACTTGGGAGGTGGAGGCAGGAGACTCGCTTGAGCCCAGGAGTTGGAGGTTGCTATGAGCTGTGATGCCATGGCACTCTACCCAGGGGGACAGCTTGAGGCTCTGTCTCCAAAAAAAAAAGAATTCCATTCCTCAGCCCCTCAAATCCTCCCAGGAAGGCATTAGCCTCCCAAATTTGAACCATGCTCTGGCCCCCACAATTATCCTATAGTAACACCACTAAACCCTGAGGTCTCCAACTCTTTCCTCCACACAAACCCCAAAGATGTCCTCCCAGGTTCACTGCCTGGTGAACTCCCACCCTCAAGACCAGCCCCCCAGACCCACCCTATCAGTTGAGATTTGGACACCAACAGGTGGCAGCATTCCTGAGGAATGCCCAGTCTACATTTCCCTGAAAGCCCAGGTAAGAGGTTCACTTGGACACTGGCTCTCTCTCCCAGACCCATACACAAGTATACAGAGGCTGGGCTTCCTGAGCCAACTATCCCCATCTCCCCCCTTCTATTCCATTAGTTCATCTCTCAGCTTATTCCTGTGACACTGTCCTGCTAGGACCTGCTCTGGAGACACTCTTCAGGCTGAGGAGGCTGGGCATCCTCCCCACAGCTGCCCACGTCCCCTTTGGTGGCAGGACCCTCTGCCTCCAGCCCCACCTGAAGGACATCAGGACCCCTGGCCAGCAGTCAGGACACAGTCCCCCAGTTGATCAATACAATAAGCAGGAACTGTTGGATCTTAGCTTTGTTGGTGCCAAGCGCTCTTCTCCCTCAGCCCAAGGAATCATTGCTTCTCTCCTTCCTTCACACAGTCACTACCGAGTCTCACACAGGCCCTTTGGGCTCACCCAGCCTTTCTGTGCATCTCTGGTTTTTTCCTTTGCTCATTTGCTCATTTCTCTCTCTCTCAATCATTGTATGTGTCTCTGCCTCTTTCTAACACTTTCTCCATATCTCTCTCTCACTCTTTCCTGCCAACATGGTTCTTAAGCAGGAATTTTCCAGAGTTCACTTTTGGGGTCAGTGAGAAGACCCCCACCTGCCCCCAAAGTCTGCCCTCAGACAATCCCCACCCACCCTGGCCCACTCTGTCCTGGAAACTAGACTGTGGCTCCAGGCCCGCTCAGGGCTAGTGTCAGGTCCTCACCTTGGTGCAAGGAAGATCCCCAGATCATAAACAGCCAAGTTGGACCTGGCACCCTGTAGGGGTACAGCACCCCGTGCTCAGACATGGCAGTTTGGCTTCATGTGCTCCCCATGGAAAATGGCTCTGAGATGGAGTTCTTTTCTCTGACGACTTGCCTAGGCCTGCAGAAATGCAGAGACTTCTCAGTTCTCACAAAAGAACTAACCGGAGGGCCAGACCTGGGTCACAGCTGGAAGCTTGAACACCTGTCAAGGCAACAGCATCAGGCTGCTGCTCTGCTCCTCTCCCCTCATTAACATTATAATCATTCGTTTCGGTTTAGGGAAAATGGGCTAACTCTCCCTTATGTTTTGACCCCAAACAAAATCAACTGTATATGTGTTCAGCAGCAATAGTACTGAATTGGAATTTTAATTGCAGTTTCCTGATCTTACTTTACTTCTTTTTACCTGTATTAAATTCTTACTGAATGTTTGAGAGTATAATAAGATAATCAGTAAAGTTGAGCAGGGTTGTTGTGCTATATCCAGCCTCAACCTCCCTTGATGCCAATCATTGCATCTGTGGTTTCCTTTCTCTGTGTCAACGAACAGAGGGCTTCGGGGAACACCAACAGCACCCGCTTTCCCCGGCCCTTGGCCCCTTTCGCAGGAGGGAACCTCAACCTGTAGAATGGGCAACAACCCTCCCACGACATTGAGGAAACACCACTCCTTCCTCTTCCCACCAGGGGGCAGCACCTCCAAGCTCAGGGTGGGGACAGCTGCGTCGAATTTTGAACCACCCAGACCTCAAGGGAGACTCACCCCAGTGCCAGCCACTTGCGCACAGAAGCCATGTGAGACAGGCTGAGTCTCAGATGCCACAGAAAGTGAAGGGAATGCAGAAAACCCCCAGTCCTCACCCCCAGGCTCCTGGGAAACCCAAAAGACATTCGTTTAAACCAGACGAAGTTTCCCCCAGTTCCACACCTTCCCTAATGCATAAATGTCCTCCACAACCCTCTGGATATGTGTCCTATCCACTTACGCACTCCCAGTGATAGGGTGCTCACTATCTAAAGGCTATTGTTAGAAATCTCACCTCCTTCCATGAGTCATAAGTGGAAGTGATAAGCTTCTTCTCACCGTTCACCCCCAACCACAACCACTAAGAACACAAAAGACCCCTGACTCTCCCCTCCATTCCCACACACACCCCTAAAGTCTGCTGTCTGCCAAGCCACGTCCCCTATTTCTTCAATTTCTGGCTTAAATCATTCACACATTCATTGAATAAACATTCATGGATTACCCATTATGTGCCTGGCACTGTGCTGAAATGTAAGGAAATCACAGCAAACAAGACATGGTATCTCTGCCACCAAGCTTCCTTGAAGGCTCTGACCAGGGAAAGTAAATTGGTCACTTCCCTTTTGTGGACATATTTCTTCAGTCAATTTCCAACTGTTCCTATCAGTTTCACTCACTGACCCACAATGCCTTTCCTTCTAAATGCCCCCCAAACCGTCTGCCTTTCTCCATCATTCCCAAACCAAACCCAGATTCATCTCTTACCTGGATGATAAATAGGAGACTCCTTGGTGTCCCAGTAACCCTCTCAGAGGACCCTTGCAGAGGGCTTTTACAAAACATAGCTCAAAACATGTATTTCCCACTCAGAACATCCTGGTGGCTTTTCATCACATGCAAACAAAATCAAGTGTTTCCTATGGCCATGAATCCTCTGCCCATCTCTCTACCAGAGATCTCCAACCCACAGCCCATGAGTTGTATGCAGATTGTGTGAGGAATTGTTTGCTTATCTGTGGTGGTAGATATTGAGAAAATTGTGCATGGACCCTTTCTTGCTCATCAGCTTTTGTTCCTGTTTGTGTATTTAATGTGTGGCCCAAGACTGCTCTCCTTCCAGTCTATCAAAGGGACACCAGAAGATTGGACACGTCTGCAACCTCTCCTTGGCTATCTATCTCAAGCCCATGCATTCTGACCACACTGATTGCCTTTCTCTTCCAGTTGTAGGATATATTGTGTTACCCCAAAATTCACATGTTGAAACCCTAACTCCTGGCTCAGCACCTGTGGCTCAAGTGGCTAAGGCGCCAGCCACATACACCTAAGGTGGCTGGTTCGAATCCAGCCCGGGCCTGCCAAAACAACAATGACGGCTGCAACCAAAAAATAGCTGGGCGTTGTGGCGGGTGCCTGTGGTCCCAGCTCCTTGGGAGGCTGAGGCAGGAGACTCACTTGAGCAAAGGAGTTGGAGGTTGCTGTGAGCTGTGATGCCATAGCACTCTACCCAGGGGGACAGCTTGAGGCTCTGTCTCAAAAAAAAACAGAAAGAAAGAAAAAGAAACCCTAATTCCCAATACCTGAGAATGGGACTATGTTTGGAGATCAGAACTTTAAAAAGGTAATTAAATGAGGTCATTAAGGTGGGCTGTAATCCAATAGGACTGGGTAACTTATAAGAAGAGGATATTAAAGCACTCTGGGAGACCAAGGCCAGAGGATCGCTGAGGACAGGAGTTTGAGATCAGCCTGAGCAACAGCAAGACCATGTCTTTACTAAAAATTAAAAACTAGTATAGTGTGGTGGGCACCTGTAGTCCCAGCTACTCAGGAGGCTGACACAAGAGGATCACTTGAGCCCAGGACTTTGAGGTTGCTGTCAGCTAGGCTGACACCATGGCACTCTAACCTGGGGCAAAAGAGAAATACTCTGTCTTAAAAAAATAGAGAGAGAGAGGCTCAGCACCCATACCTCAATGGTTAGGGCGCCGACCACATACACCAAGACTGGCAGGTTTGAACATAGCCTGGAACAGCTAAACAACAATGACAACTGCAACAACAACCAAAAAAAAGAGCCAGGCATTGTGGCAGGCACCTGTAGTCCCAGCTACTTGGGAGACTAAGGCAAGGCAATGGCTTGAACCCACGAGTTTGAGGTTGCTGTGAGCTGTGACGCCACAGCACTCTCTACTAAGGGCAACATAGTGAGACTCTGTCTCAAAAAAAAAAGAGAGAGAGAGAGAGAGAAATTAGCCAGGGATGGTGGCACATGCTTATAGTCCCAGCTCTTCAGGAGGCTGAAGCAGGATTGCTCAAGCCCAAAAGTCTTAGGTTGCTGTGAGCTATAATGATGTATATTATCTTCCCTAATGGTGGTGGCATTCACCCAATCATCTGAAGGCCATAGTAGAATAAGAAAGAAGAAGGAATTCTGCCAGAAGCTGCCTTTAGACTCAAACTGCACTTCTTCCCTGGGTCTCCGGCCTACCAGCCTACCCTGCAGATTTTGAACTTGTCAACTTCCACAATTATATGAGCCAATTCCTTCTCTCTCTCTCTCTCTCTCTCTCTTCTCTCTCTCTTTCTCCATATATAGCCTATCTGGATCTGTTTCTCTGGAGAATCCTGGGTAATATACATGCCAAGCTCCTTTGTACCTCAGGACCTTTGCATCTGCTAAGGGGCTTCTTCCCACCTCCTGCCTTAATTAAAGGTAGCCTCATTTCTCGATATGGCTCAAATCCCAAATGCCATAAAAGGAATATTGAAAACAGTTGTCATGATGCAAACATCAAAAAAATTCTGAAAAGTAAAATCACCCCCACACAAAGTCAAATGACAATTTTAAAACACAACAGATAACTTTTAAAGACACTCAACAAATGGAAAAAGCTATTTGTAACTCATAACACAAAGAGATAATGTCTGCCATATATAAAGCACTTTCAGAAAGAATCAGTAAGAAAAGTTAGCAAAGGAGATGAACATGGAGGTTACAGCTAAAGAAAAACAGTTCTTAGACAGAGGAGGAGTCGTTCGATTTCGTAAGGGAAATGAACATTATAGCTACACTACAATGGCTTGGAACCTGTAGCTTAAAAGCGAAGGCACCAGCCACATGCACCAGAGCTGGTGGTTCAAATCTAGCCTGGGCCTGCCAAACAATGACAACTAAAACCAAAAAAATAGCTGGGCATTGTGGTGTTTACCTGTGGTTCCAGCTACTTGGGAGGTTGAGGCAAGAGAATCACTTAATCCCAGGAGTTGGAGGTTGCTGTGAGCTGTGATGCCACAGCACTCTACCCAGGGCGACAGCTTGAGGCTCTGTCTCAAAAAAAAAAAAAAAAAAACTACACTACAATATCATTTTCAAATCATCAGACTGGCAAAGATCAAAAGGTCTGATAACACCTACTGTTGGTGAGGTTCTGGGGAAACTGGCACTCTTTCACCTTGACAGTGAGAGAGGAAATTGATACAACCCCAAGCAGGGCTTATTGCAGTATCTATTGAAAAGACAGATGCAAACCTGGCCCTGCAATGGCACTTCCAAGAATTTCTCCTGCAGATACAATCAATTCGTTTGCAAAATGATGTCAATGCAATTATCCATTATGCATAGCAGAACTTTCTGGCAGCAAAATGTTGGAAACAGGCTATATACCCATCCACAGACTGGTTTTAAAAATTGCACTCCAACACAAAAGAAATACTACATAGCTGTAAAAATGAACCTGCAGGCTTTGTTTACTGACATGGAGTAACTTTCAAGAATATATTAACAGAAAAGGAAAGAAAAAACCTAGAACAATACTTTATCATCAATGTGAAAAGAGGAGTAAATGGCTGTCTGGATGTTTGGTTTGAAATCATCTCTAGAAGCTCACACAAGAAACCTGGGCTCGGCACCTGTGGCTCAATCGGCTAGGGCGCCAACCACGTACACCTAAGGTGGCAGGTTCGAATCCCCAGCCCAGACCCGCCAAACAACAATGATGGCTGCAACCAAAAAATGGCAGGGTGTTGTGGCGGGCACCTGTGGTCCCAGCTACTTGGGAGGCGGAGGCAGGAGACTTGCTTGAGCCCAGGAGTTGGAGGTTGCTATGAGCTGTGATGCCATGGCACTGTACCCAGGGGGATATCTTGTGGCTCCGTCTAAAAAAAAAAAAAAAAAGAAACCTGGACACTGGCTGCTTCTAAATCAGTATTTCATTATTTCTGCCTAAGGACCACTTTGAACATTCTTTTCCTAAATGCCACCCAAGGAAGTTTAATATGATATATATTATATCATATATATAGTATATCTGCACATGTGAACTATATAAAATTTTAACCGTGTAGAATTTTTTTTTTGAGACGAGTCTCACTTTGTCACCCCTGGTAGAGTGCCATGGTGTCACAGCTCACAGCAACCTCTAACTCTTGGGCTCCACATGATTCTCTTGCCTCAGCCTTTTGAGTAGATGGGACTACAGACACCTGCCATAACCCTAGATCAGGCTGTTCTCGAACTTGTGAGCTCAGATGATCCACCCACCTCAGCCTCCCAAATGCCAGGATTACAGGCATAAGCCACCACACCTGACCTAGATTTTTGGGTTTTTTGAGACAGAGTCTCAAGCTATCATCCTGGGTAGAGTGCCGTGGTATCACAGCTCACAGCAACCTCCAACTCTTAGACTTAAGTAATTCTCTTGCCTCAGCCTCCCAAGTAGCTGGGACTATAGGTGCCTGCCACAATGCCCATCTATTTTTTAGTTGTCATTGTTGCTTAGCAAGCCCAAGCCAGGTTCGAACCTACCACCATAGGTGTATGTGGCTGGTGCCCTGCCAACTGAGCTACAGGCACTGCCTAGATATTTGTTAATATGGATATTTCCTTTAGGTTCCTCCAGCATCCACCCAGGCATTTCTGTTTTCTTTCCTAATCGTCTCTCTTGCAGTGATCACCAGATGTACATTTTGATTACTTGCTAATGGAATCATCCACCTCCACTGTGAGTTCCAGGAGCGCAGGGGGTGCCACCACATTCCCAGTTTCCAGCATAGTGCTCATCACTCAGTAAACATTTGTTGAATGACTGAATGATCCACAACATTCCAACCCTGCAGCCATGAATAAATAAGCCATGATGTTCAAGTGTTGGTTGAATGATTCAGTGAAAGAGCCACAGTGTTCAGATATTTGTTGAATAACTGAGTGAGCCATGGCATTCAAACATGTATTAAGTGACAGAATGAATGAACCACAATGTTTGTTGAGCGACTAAATGAGTGAAGCAAAAGGGATCCTCCTTTGTGGCCCCCCACTCACACTCCCCCTCCTCCTCCAGCATTGGAATCAGAAAGGACTGTGTGATCTTGGATGAGTGACTCCAGTGTCACCTCTCAATCAGAGCAGTATAGTGCTCACTTCAGGAAGGTTTTATAGGGATGAAGCAAGATTATTCAGGCGCTCTTGGAAGTGTAGAAGAACACATCTCAAATTTCAGCTGCCTTTGAGATGGATTCACATACTCAGCACAAGGCATAGGGGGTGTCCAGGCTGCTGAAGCAACCAGAACATGCAAAGACAACCCCTTGACGTCCAGCCAGACTCACCCTCCCAACGGCCAGCTACCAAGGTCCTGGAAAACCACCCCCAAGGGTTTGTGCAGGGAGGGAGAGGCTCCCCTGTCCTTTGAGGGACCCAAGAGAGGAAGTATTTGGGATTATCCCAACAGGTAAATCACAAACCCAACAAAGATGATGCTAAAGTGAGCAATGCAGGGTTAGCAACAAGAGTAGAGCTTGTCTTCATTTTAAAATTTGATGCTTTGTTCATCATAAAACTTTTTGCATTACTTTTGAGTTTTTAAATATTTCATTGATTCCAGGAGCAGGAGGGAGAAAAGGATAAAGAGTCACTCTAGTGGGTAGGGATTTCTTTTTTATTTTTTTTTTAATTTTATTGAACGGTAACTATGTACATTAATGCACTTCTGAGGTACAGTGTGGGGTTTTTGCATGCAATCCGAAATACTTCCATCAATCTGATCAACACAGCCTTCATGTCATTTTCTCAGTTATAGTTTTAAAACATTCTGATTCTACTCTTAGAGAGTTTCACTTGTACCCCTGTAAGATATACCTCAAAAATGGTCCCTCCCCTCCCCGCCCGCCCCCCCGGGCCCCCCCCCCCCGCCCCCCCCCCACCCCCCCAAGTGAGGGGGTGTGGGGTTGGGGTTGGGCTCTGGGCGGTCGAATGGGGGGGTGGGTGGGGGTTTGGAGGGACCATTTCTGAGGTATATCTTACAGGGGTACAAGTGAAACTCTCTAACAGTAGAATCAGAATGTTTTAAAACAATAACTGAGAAAATGACATGAAGGCTGTGTTGATCAGTTTGATGGAAGTATTTCGGATTG
>CAUYQV010042464.1:0-55103 GCA_963574575.1 Galagoides demidoff
AATAATGAAGACACAAATTATCAGAACCTGTGGGATACTATAAAGGCAGTCCTAAGATGGATGTGGAGAAAAGGGAACAATAAAGATTTTTAGAATAAGAATGTATCTAATAAAATAATAGAAATGATATTTAAAGGTTTAGGATTCTCTCATAACATAAATGACATTTAGATAATCTATAACTCTCTTCTCTGAAAACTTGAGCAACTAATTCAGTTATGAAAAGTACTACATAGAATTCAACAAGCCTGTGGTAGAACAAGTTATGTGAACATGAAAGGCCAAGCTGAGTATGATAGTCATGGGCAGTCAGTGGGTTGATACGGGTGATACAACACCAGCAGTGCTATGGACCACAGGGGTGGGAGAGGGAAAGGGAAGACTGCTGAAGATTGGTAGTGGGTAAGGTTTCCAGAAGGCCGAGGGCTAGAAGTTCACCTCACTGGCCAAATAATAGCTATAATACTAAAAATAAGAATGACAACAACAACGATGATGGGGACACTAACAGGGAATTAAGTTGGTGTCATAGGAAAAGATATACAGAAAGATGGTATTTGTTCTCCTCGACTTCTACTAAGGCTACAAGTATGTGTTCAGGAGATTGCTGAGTAATCCAGGCTGCCAAGATCATACCTCAGGACACACCAGAGATGGAAAAGTTGCCTGTGACTCCACAGCAGAGGGGCACTTGCTGGGAGTTTGTCGGGAAAACCCTCTTCTCTCCCCAGGTATAACAAGTTGGGTGAAGGATGTGCAATGTTTGAAATTTTGGCAACAGGAAAATATTTTGAAATAAAAACATGTTGGCTTACATTTGTCACTTCCTTAGTTCCTAATAATATATTTTCAATTTTTGAAACAACTTCTTAAAATTGATCCCAAGTATTCACAGGGTCTTCGGGCAGCTCCTGTTTAACCCAGATAGCAAAAAAGGTATCATAGGGACAAAGTTAAATCCCAACCAGGCTGTGTTCCTTAAGACCATCATTCACTCATTCAACAACAATTTATTGAAAATCTCCTTGCTCTGTAGCAGGGAATAGAAAGAAGATGATCTGTCCTCACAGAGGACAATCTCTGAGGGGAGGCAGGCAAAGAACGCACAAAGAAAAAGGATATTTTCCGACAGTGAAAATTAGACAGAGGAAGTCCAGTGTGATCAAGTCTGTACAGGAGGTAAGGCTGCTACAGCTGTGTATAGAGAGGCGACATCGGAGCCAATTCCCAGACACACTACAAAGGCAGTAGGCATGTAACATCTAAGGACACAGCATGGCCAGAGCTGTAACGGTAATTACAAGATCCCTCGGCTAAATCAAGACTAAAATACTGGAGAAAATAAGGCCTGTTGGGTGGGTGGCATGAGAAGAAGTCAGGGAGGCAGCAGAGGCCACACAGGAATCCTGTAGCTGACATGCTTTGGCCCAGTGTTCCTTATTTGGCTACAAATTCTTCCTCAAAAGGTCTGGCTACTTTATTACTACATTCAGACCCACTATTCTTAAGTCCAGCTATTCTCATACCTCTTTGTTCATAGCAGGTGATGGGTTTAGGCAATAGTCTAGGGGGAAACAATTTTCAGAGAGTTTTTTTCCTCTTACTGACAACCAGTAGACAGTTGGGGAGCATCAACTGTATATTACACAACAGTGCCCCTGCATGGTGTGTATTCTGTGACCTCAGAACTTCCTACAGAATCCAGCATGACTGGGCACCAAATGTCCTGGTCTTGAGTTAAGATACCTTATTCTAATATGATCCCCATTATTGCCAACCCATGATTTCTATCAGTTTCTTTTCTTTTTCTTTCTTTTTTTTTTTTTTTGAGACAGAGTCTCATTTTGTTGCCCCCAGTAGAGTGCCGTGGCATCATAGCTCACAGCAACGTCAAACTCTAGGGCTCAAGTGATCCTCTTGCTTCAGTTCCCTGAGTAGCTGGGACGACAGGCACCCATCACAATGCCTGCCTATTTTTTAGCCTTACTCTTGTCCAGGCTGTTCTTGAACTCCTGAGCTCAAGCTATCCACCTGCCTCAGCCTCCCAGAATACTAGGATTACAGGAGTGAGCCAACGTACCCAGCCTTTCTATCAGTTTCTTAATGGTTCGTTTTCCCAATTCCCTCACTTGTAAGATTGTATAGCTAATCCACCTGATACCAGACAAGGTGGCACCAAGACTGGCCACCTTGTCCCTGGACCTGTTGCTGCTGCAGCGAATGGAGGAATTTGCCAGACACTAGCGGGGGAAGACACTGGTGCATGCTGTCCTCTAATGTGGACTTCTGGCAGGTTAGTTCCTCCAGTCCATCCCTGATTGGTCTGTTCTCAAAACCTGCTCCTGATTGGTCTATTTTCAGGACCTGAAAGCTCATTGAACAATTGCCCCTATATAAGCCCCTAAGCAGAGAGCTGAAATGCACACTTCCCAGAGAGCAGGAGAGCAAGGAGGTTTGGCTCTTTGTAAAAGCTATAACACTTGTATTACTGCTGATCCTGCTCAGCAAGGAGGTTTGGCTCTTTGTAAGAGCTGTAACCCTTGTATTATAAAACCTATCTTACTGCTGATCCTGCTCTGCAAGGAGGTTTAGCTCTTTGTGAGAGCTGTAACACCTATTTAATAAAACCTAACCTACTGTTGATCCTGTGGTCCATCACTTCATTCATTGAGTCACTGAGACCAAGAACCTGAAAGTCCAGTATCACACCTTTCCATCTATGATTACTCTATTGATTTCTACATTCCTTCTCTATTCCTATAGTCAAATCCATATCCAAAACTTACTTACAGTTGAAAAGGCTATGGTAGTATTGTATCCCAAGCCAAATTAAGAAATCAGAAATGATCTGTGACATAACTTTTGAGAGCATATAAACTTATTCAGTTAACAATGGGCTCAGTGAAGCAGTAATTAAAAAAAAAAAAAGAACAGTAGTTTAACTTCCCAAAAGGGGTCCTACTAATTTCTCAAAATGTTCTATAATTCCAACAGGATGTCTGTACATAGGAAAAGTCTAGTATTAATAACTATTTACAAAATAATGGTAGTAAACAAAAAAACAGTGAAAAATCTCAGTTCACCTCAGGCTCCTTCAGTTGAGGATATCAAAGTACATCATTTATATAACAGCAAATAAAAGGACAGCCACCATTTAACACTGACTAATGGTGTGTTTCAAGCAAAACATCAAGAGAAAATTGCATACCATCCTTACACACTATGCCCTCCCCAAAACCACCACATTAAATAAAAAATGCACTCACTAACTTTCAAGTCCCAACAATAGTTAATCTAAGCCATCAAAAAGAGAGGAAATATCTTATTCTACAATACTTGATTCTAGTAAGTCTCTGAAGAATCAGTTGAACCTCAGGAAATTAGGCAAAGTATTAAAATGTTAAATATGCATTTCTGGTAATTCCACTTCTAATAATTCATCCTACAAAGATAATTGCTTATGTATGTGCATATCTAGAGACAACGATGTTCACAGCATTGCTAATAATAGCAAAAATTAAGACATAGCCTAAAGATCCACCAAGAGCGAAATGACTCAGGGAGTTGTGGCATATACACAAGATAGGTCCTTTGTGGCTGTCAAAAAGAATGATTTTTATGGTGCAATGTTTATGACATATTTTTAAAATGCAAATTGAAGACCAATATATTTTCCAGGACTGATGGAAATAAAAAAAAAAATGTGGAGAGGTGGCAGTGCTTTAATATTTTATAATTTTAAGATTATAAAAGTAATATCTTTTTTTGAAATATTCAAAAGCTTAAAGCAACAAATGAAACTGTAGCAATAGTTAGGTGTGTCATCTATCCTTCCTTTACAGTTTGTCAAGAAATGCACATTTTTTTAACAAAATTAAATTTTATGACACATACTACTATCACACTTGCTTTTAAGCCTTAGCACCATCCTCATGTAACAGTCATGTAACAGTTTATAGTACGAATGGACCAAAAATCATTCACCTGGTCTCATCGATATCTAGCTTGCTCCCTTTTTTCCCCTTTATAATCATAGGTAAAATCACCCATGACGTTTTCAGATATGAGTATACATATAAATATACCACACAAATAGTGATTTCTGTGAGCACAGAGGCATAGAGAGGGACTCTAACTTATTTCATTTCTCTATACAACACAACAGGATGGAATTCTGAGTGGTATTTATTTTTCTGTATTTTTCAGATACCTTAAATCTGAACCCTACTTTGAACTGACTTTCCCTAGGAAAGTATGCGAGCTCAATCTCACTGCCTGTGTTTTCCTCCGAGCTTCACCCGAGATGTCTGGCATACGGTATATGGCTTCTAGCACCCTTCCCACATGAACAAGTCAGCTCACAGAGAGGAGTCCAAGTAAGAAGGGAGTGTGAGGCTCTAATTTGGAAATATAGAAAGAAGACGGGAGAAGTAAATTAACTTTAAAACAGACTAAATCTAGTCAAGGATAATTTAACAGTGTGGGGTTTTCTATAGACACATGTTGGTGTCCCCTCAAAACTCACATGCTGAAAACTAATCTTCATTGTAGTGGAATTAGATGGAGGCCTTTAGGAAGTAATTAGGTCACAAGGGTGGAGCCCTCATGAATGGGATTGGTGAGCTGATAAAAGAGACCCCAGAGAACTCCTTCGCCCTCTTCCGCCACGTGAGGACAAAGAGAGAACGCAGCTGTCCATGAGTCCGAAAGAAAGCCTTCATCAGACACTGGTGCCTTCAACCTGGACTTCTAGAATAGAGAGAAATAAACATTTGTTGTTTAAGCCACCCAGGCTAGGGTATTGTTATAATATTCCAGAAGGACTAACACACATTTTATATTAAAAATTCCTGTGTAAGGAGCAATGTGGCTGGCACAGTAAGAAAGAGGCTGACAGTAAAATCAATGAGTGAAATGATGACCTGAATAAATGGGAGGAGGCTTTTAAGATGACTCAATCTCTTGTACCTTCTCCAAGACCTAGAATGAATATGCACCCCAAGTTCATCTTTTGGAGCTTATTACACACTGGAAAAACACCTCTGGAAAAGTCAGAGGTACAACATTAAAGCACAGAACACAGAATTTCTATAGACTGGTTCCACACTTTCTATTCTGGTGATGGAAGTCATTTCCACAATAGGCAAGTCAGTCCTACATCCCCAGCAAATCAAAGTAGAACTGGACTATGTAACTATTGAGATGAGTTCCAAAAATTTTGAGAGGTGAAAATTCCTTGAGTGCTCTTGAGGGAGGTTGAGTGACAGCAAGAAAGTGACACAAATCAGAGCTGCCTGCTTTCTCAGGGGAGTCCCAGCCAGGCGCAGGATGGGAGTGGCTATCCCAATTCAGTTTCTTTGGATTGTATCAGGGATGCAGAAGTACAAATTATCACAGAGCAGTGAGCAAGGTGCAATAGCATGGGGGACGGCAGATGACGTGCAAAACCACAGAGAGATGGGACAACAGTGTTGAGGGTTGTAGATAATTAGGGCAGAGACTAAGGACAGAGGGATTTCAGAAAATCAGTGCAATTACACAAAAAGGAAGTGGATTGCAGAGGGTATAGTAGCTAGAAAGCTTTAAAACCTTTGATCAGGAATTACAAATGGACATGAGGAATACCTGAATAAGAAAAATACATTTCCCTTTCACCCCCTCTCATCATTTCATGGGGCATCCAGGCATTAAAATGCAGTTAGTTCTCTGGTATGATTCATTATAAAAAGTTTCACTGGTGTCAGATCAATTCATTTTTTAAAAGACATTAAAAAGAAGATTTAGGGATGAAATAATCTTTTACTGCCACAGCAATGTATCACGGTAGTCAGCAACATGCAGGTGTTAATTGTACAGTGCTTATTTTAAAACAGATCTATATTGAGGTGGTTTGGATGTTTAAACTCGTCACAATTTTAATTTTGACTAAATGTCTTGCTGTATTTCACAAAATGTAAATTATTAAGGTTAAGGGCCCAATTCTTTGGATATAACCATTTAGTACTTAGCACAAATCCTCTACTTCATACACATACACGCACACACACGCAACATACAAGCAAGTATCTTTCTGCATTTACAACACTGAATAATTTCAATGATATATAGATGGAAAATCAATTGCATATTGAAAAATGTAATGAGGCTGTACTACTCTTATTACCTAACAGATATTAAATATCCATCCTCATCAATTTTGTGAAAAAGGTATTCACGTAATTCTCACATGGTGCTTGACTATTACAGAGGCAAATGATACAGAGTATCTTCGGTTCACTATTTAGGATCTTTCAGTCCAGATTTAAAGCTTATACTCTAAGAAGAGTGCTAAAATCACATACTATATGGTTCACAGAGCCGTGTACCTTCAGCTCTAGAAAGGATCCAACTCAATGGGAATAAATTTTTAACATAGCATCATTCATGCAATGGCACCAAAACATAAGTCTCCATGAAAAATAATGAATTTTTACTTTCTATATCAATTTTTTCATGTTTCAATTTTGCAGAATTTCTTGTGGATTTCATACATAAAGGCCAATATTAGTCACAGAAACCTAGGAAGGAAGATATCATTATTCCAATCCTTCTAATCTAGGATGGCTTCCTCCATGCAAGGAATTTAGAAATTTGAAATAGAAGCTAATTGAAAAGCAGATCAGCTCTCATCTGAAATTCTGATGATGCCATTTTGCAAGCCAAGCTTCCTTTTAGGCAAGGAATTTCACCTTTTACATCAGGTCCCAGATCGATCCATCTATTTAGCGCCCATCATCAGAAACACTGAGACATGCCAGAGCTCAGAGTGAAACAGGTGCATCTGCACACAGCCGTCTAAGGGATGCACACCCAGTCCCATGCACAGCTGGGATGTAGTAATAGATGCTTGGCAGGCTGTCATTTATCAACTGGGTCTCTAGTCTCAGAGATATCCAGGCAGAATACCATGGCCACCTGCCATGAACTCACAGCCCTAAGTTTTCCAGCATGGACTTTGTCCTGACAGGCCCATGTTAGCAGTAAAACACACACAAAAGTGGGGAAGTGGGATCAGGGTAGGGATGAATGAAGGTTACAGTTTCAGATAGAATGGCCAACACAAAGTCCCAGGGCAGGAGCACATCAGAACTGCAGAAACAGCATGGAGGCCTACGTGGGAAGTCAAGACAGCAGGAGAATGACAGGAAGTGAGGTCCAAAATATAAAAGTCACATCATGGGGTCCTGAGAACCACTGGAGCAGTCTGAGATTCTACCAAAGAGGGAAATGGACAGCTACCAGTAGTCAATGGTCATTAGTGTTCCAATGGGTTAATGCCCTTTTTGTTCCACCCTCCAAATGTAGCTAATGTTTTGGGGACATTAGGGCACAGAGCTGAATTATCTTTGAAATTTAAGTTCTAACACTTTATCTTAAGGGAAGTTTATTTTAATTGAGAGTATAGAACAAAGTATGATCTATAGTTTTTAAAGGCATCCTATTTGGAGACTTGAAACATACCAATATAATTCATTGTCAGTGTCAAAAAATATTTTTTCACCCCTAGAAAGAGCACAGAAGTCTGCTGCCAACCCTGTTCACTATTCTTTTTTTTTCCTTCAGAGTAATACAAGGATATATACAACTAGGTTACATTGTTGGCATTTGTATGGTAAAGTCCAAGTTGTAGTTGGGTCCTTCACTGGGAAGTGTGCATATACCTATGCACTGTGCCCGTTGTGGGGAAACTTACTGAACTCCACTCACCCCTTCTTGAATTTAATTGGGTTTTTCTCTGAACATGGGCCTGTTGTTTGTTGTTAATCTACTAGTTTCAATTTAGTATTGAGGCTTGATTTTCTATTTAGTGATATTTTACTTAGGAGAATGTTCTCCAAATCCTTTTAGATTATTACAAAAGATACAAAATCTCCATCTTTTTATGGCTGAAAAGTACTCCATGGCATACATATACCATAGTTTATTAATCCATTCCTGGGTTGAAGGGTGCTTTGGTTGTTTCTACATCTGTGTAACTGTATATTGAGCTGCTATAAATATTTGAGTGCAAATGTCCTTATGGTAAAATGACATTTTTTGTGTGTCAGATACCTAGTAGTGGGATTGCAGGATTAAGTTGAAGGTCTACTCTTAGCTTTTTGAGGAGTCTCCACACTTCTTTCCATAAAGGTTGTACTAGTTTGGAGTCCCACCAACAGTGTGTGTATAAGTGTTCCCTTCTCTCCACATCCATGGCAGCATCTGCAGCTACTAAGTGATATGGGCTGTTCTTAGGTGATATCTTACAGTGGTTTCAATTTGCATTTCTTTGATGAGTAGGGACGATGAACTTTTTTTTCATGTGATTGTTGGCCATTCATCTGTCCTCATGAGGAAAGATTCTGTTCAGGTCTCTTGCCCAGTTTTTAATGGGCAAGACTAGTTTTAAGATTCCTATTGAGTTATTTGAGTTTCTCACAGATTCTGGTTTTTATCCTTCTTCAGATTTATAGCAGGAAGATATCTTCTCCCATTCTGAAGGTTGTCTCTTTGCTTTGTTCATTATGTCCTTCACAGAATCTAACTTGATCATGTCCCATTCATTTATTTTTGTTGTTGCTGCAATTGCCAATGGGATCTGCTTCATAAATTCCTATCGTCGGCTGATAAGATTCAAACTTTGCCCCACACTTTTTTCTAGAGCTTCATAGTTTCAAGTCTTAGATTAAAATCTTTTAAACATCAGGAGTTAATTTTTGTGAGTGGTGAGAGGTGTTGGTCCAGTTTCAACCTGATATGTGTGTCTACCAAGTTTTCCCAGCACCATTAAGTAGGTATTCTTATCCCCAATGTATGTTTTTGTCTGCTTTATCAAAGATCATATGGTGATATGGGGCTGGTTTCATCTCTAGGTTCTGATCCATGTCTCTATTTTATGCCAATACTACACTTTTTTAAACACCACAGACTCATCATATAACCTGAAGTCTGATAATGTGATGCCTCCAGATTTTTCCTTATTTCATAGAATTGTGTTGGCTATTTGGTTTTTTTTTTTCGGTTCCATATGAAATGTAGGACTATTTTTCCAAGTTCTTCAAAGTATAACATTGGCCTTTGATGAGGATTGCATTAAATCTGTAGATTTCTTTGAGTAGTATGAACATTTTAACAATGTTGATTCTTCCCAGCCATGAGCCTGGTATGTTCTTCCATCTGTTAACATTCTCTGCTATTTCTTTTCTCAGTGTTTCATAATTCCTTCACATAGATATTGTTCATGTCCTTTGTTAAATATATTACAAGATATTTTGTTTTCTTTGATGTTACTGTGAAGGGTATTGTACCTGTGATTTGGTTCTCAGCTTGCTTATTGTTGGTGTATATGAAGGCTACTGATTTGTGAACATCAATTTTATAACCTGAGATGTTGCTATATTTATTTTGTTTTCCAACAACATTCCTGACCTCCATTTACTCAACTTTAAAAACTTGCATGCTCCAAAGAGCATATACATGTACACTGTTAGGCTGACAAAGGCCTACCTCTCCCAGGCCAAGTTGTTTTGGGCATGATCACAGCAATCAGTTTGACTCCAAGTACAGACAAGTAGAACAAGAACGTTTCAGAGATGAAAAATAGTCTTAAACATTAAAATCAGAGAATGAAAGTCTCAATTCCTAAAGATCAATGAATTACCAAAAACTGTGAACTGGCTATAGAAGTAGTAATGAAGTCATCTTATTTCTGTGCAGAAAAATAGTTTAGAATTCCTAGCAAAAGATAGTAAACAATAAGTTGGGAATCATTAAACAAAATTTTTTTCAGAAGCAAAGATTTCAAACATCTTTCTTTCTGTGCCTGTATGGTGTACAACTCATTCCCAAAAGGAACCAGAATTAGATCCCTACCAACCCAAGACTCCTAAGACATGTTACATTAGTTTGGGGGAAAATTGCATCTCCTGAAGCAGTCCTTAATAATTAAAACAGGATAAACCAAAGCACATGATGGCAGGCCACTTCTTCCTTTCCATTGTAATTTTTCTTTGATTTGCTCCTTGGGGAGCAAGACAAAATAAAAATCATTCATCTCAGATTCCTGAATTAATTTGACCTCACCTCATGGTTAATGTGGTTGAGAGTAGATGTTTTTGTGCAATTAAGACAAAAGGACTTTTGTTGCTATATTTCTTGATCACTTTCAAGAGTCTCATGGTTGAATTCTTGGGATTTTCCAAGCCTAAGATAACTCAGCAAAAAGCGAGAGTTTGACCTCTCTGTCCCCATCTGGATACCCTTGAAATCCTTCTCTTGCCTGCAATGCATGATGGCCAGCACAATGCTGAATAGTAGTGGCAATAGTAGACGTCCTTGTCAGGTTCCAGTTCTAAGTGGAAACACTTTCTGTTTTTCTCCCTTCAATGTGACATTGGCTGTGGGTTTATCATAGATAGCTTCTATCAGTTTAAGAAATGTCCCATCTATGCCTATTTTCTTAAGTGTTCTTATCAAAAATCATTTTGTCAAATGCTTTTTCTGTGTCTATTGAGAGGATCATATGGTCTTTGTTTTAACTTCTGTTAATGTGGTGAATTACATTTACAGATTTGAGCATGTTGCACTAGGCTTATATCCCAGGGATGAAACCCACCTGGTTGCAATGATTTTTTTTAATGTGTAGCTGAATTCTGAATTCTGCTTGCTAAGATTTTATTGAGTATTTTGGGATGAATATTCACTAATGGCATTAGTCTGTTGGCTCATGTTGATAAAGGTTCATTCTAATCTTATTTTCATTTGACCTGCTAGTAAACTACAGAAAAATCATATGAATATAGAATCTGCAAATCCTTTGACTATGACACTGGCTAAAAGGAATCCTTAGGCTTTTCTCTAGCAAAAAATTGAGTAAGATTGTATATGGGTTGTTTCTTAGAAGGCCTATCTTCTACAATTCAGATCAAATTTTAAAATAACATATATTACAATTTGCCAGAGCCTTATCCTTATCTCAGAACAAGTTATACTCTAGCTTTTAAAATTAAAAGTGAGTTGAAATACACAGATGCAAAGCAGAAATCAGAAACCCCACAATCAATAGATGTTTAATGGTTGTCATTTCTTTATAGCTAATACTCAGTTATTAAAATGAATTTAATGCTGACTAGGTACTTGGCTTCATAACAGCCTGCTAAGTCCCATCCAGTGAGCTTATAATTAATTTTTAAAATGACATAATTGAGATCCCAGGGAAAGACATGCAACTATCAAGCAATCCTCTAGGGTTGTTCCTTTTTAAAATAAATCAGTCTATTCCATATATACAAAAATCTCACTTTCACTGTAATTATTCTATAATATATTTGTGGAGGACACTATTTCATGTTGTCAAAGCCCTTTTTTTTTTTTCTTTTTGAGACAGAATCTCACTCTGTCGCCCATATCAGAGTGCAGTCACATCATCACAACTCACTGGAACCTCAAATTCCTTCCTAAATCCCTCCTCCTGCCTGTCCTGAGTAGCTAAGATATAGGCAACTGTCACACCTAGCTAATTTTCCTATTTTTTGTGGAGATGGGATCTCACTATTGTGCAGGCTGACCTCAAATGCCTGGCCTAAGCAATCCTCCTGCCTCATCATCAAAACCCTATTTTAACTCCTTAAAGCACGTTAATTTATAGATTGTTAGTGTTTAAATGTACTTTAGCCCTAAAAGCTAAAGATAGTTTGTCATCTTTAGATCACCTGTCATGTCACTGACAATGAAGCAGTCCTCTGTGAATCACATGCAGGGCTCTACCAGAGTTAGAGAGCCAGCAATAAAAACCTCAGCATGAAGCAGAAACACTGGTCAGAAAGTTGCATTTTGAAGCAAGGAAGGAATTACTGAAGTTGGAAAATCAAAGGCTATGAGGGGACCGGCAGCTGCCCCTCAGGAGAGTGGCAGGAGAGGCCATGTCCTTGGGGAGCAGCTGGATTTCAACTCAAGTCAAGGGGATGGGAAGAGATGCAGAGACGTGGAAGGAATGGGGAGAGAGAAGTGTGGAGGACTGGCTCCTGGAAAGAGAAGTTTGGATGTGGGAAATGACCAGAGGGATGGATCAAGAAAAACAGGAATGTAGAACATGAGGAAATATAGCCCCATAGCATTTAGGTACAATGACCAATCAGACCTAAGAGGATCCTGCTATGTCCCACACTCGACGTCCAGCAGCTGGGAAGTAGGCTTAGATTTCCTGGTGGTCAGTGTGGTAGTCATTGGTGGTAGCAATAAAAGTTACATGGTCCTTTGCCAGAAAGGCACACCCAGTTGGCACTTCCCAAAGGTGGGCCTATTGCTGTCACCCCCAATGGCCTCTTCGTCTAGGAGAGCCCAGTGTTGAGTCCCATATTCTAGACTCAGTAGTGGCCAGGTGACCTGCTGGTGCAAGAAGTTTGCTCACCTATCTCCTTATACCTGGCTTCTGTCTTCTCCTCAGGGCCCTGGACCCTGGAGCAGATTTTATGGAGTCTGTTTGTCTATAGATATTGTTTTGCTTAAGTATTGACTTTTATAGACTTACCTGTGTTTTGTTATATACATTTAGTGACCAAAAAAAGATAAAAGTTTCTTTTATTCTTTTTCCTTTTTTAAAAACATGGATCTCCCTATGTTGCCCATGGTAGCCACAGACTCTTCAGTTAAAATGATCCTCCTGCCTCAGCCTCTCGAGTAGCTGGGACTATAGTGCCTGCCACCACATCTACCTAGAAGTTTCCATATACCTTACATAATGTATTCCCAGGAGCATTTAAGGGCTGTGACAGCTCTATGTGTCTACGTTGTCATAGGGGAAGTTTCCTATCTCATGGTTTCCACCCCAAGGCATTGTGTCTGAGCGGCAGACCAGAAGGAGGGAAGCCATAATGGAGAAAAATATCCTATTAAATCAGATCCCTTTGATCTCAAAAGCCTCTTGCAATAGTTCACTCACAACTCACCAACTAGAATTGTCACATGGCCACCTCCAGCTGCAAGGAAGGCTGAGGAAAGCTGTCTGCCTCAAATGGCAATATGAGCAACTAAATGTTGGGGTCCTATAACAAAGAAAGAAGGAGAAATGGTTACTGGCTTGAAAAAAGGGGGGTGATTTCTTCTGCCTACCTTGGACAGCTCTCCCTCCAATGGCATGAACATGCTGCAGGGTGAACATTGAAGGCCACTGTCTTCCTAAACCCCTGCTCCAAGCTGTGCAAACAATTACCAGAATCACTGACCATCATGAACATGGTCCTTAAAACCCAGCAAGGCATTCATCCTATGGCCCTTAGAATGTATTCATTCTCTCTATGCTGTATGGCATCAACTGTACAAAAAAATACTAAATACCTGAAGTATAGGACTGTTGGGATTTCAGTCAACACAATACCTTTCCCCTCCTGTCTGATTTACCTTCCAAACAGCCCAGAGCAGAGAAGACATTCCAAGGGGAGGCATTTAGGGACATGCCAGTCAAAAACCCAAGAGGTTATATCACAATCCAAATGGGTAAGGCCAAGAGCAACAGACCGGCTAAGAAACCAAAGTGATGAAGATAGCAGAAACCAGATAGGAGAAGAGAACTGAATAGGAAGGTGGGAGGTGGACCCTGGGAATTCTATGGGCCGCCGGTGGTAGCTGCCTCAGCCTATGCTGCGGTAGCTGCTGCAGGCAGGAAGCAGTTAACATCAGGACACTTCATACTAAATCACTCCACTTTCACTCACATCTATGCTCTCAGGAACATGCTGGAAGAGTACAAAATTATGCCCTTACACTTCAGGAAAAAGCACACAAGTAAAAGTGGATCTAAAATAGAAAGAAATCATTTGGTTCCTGGGATTTATGAACTCAAGCCTACTCTTAAGAGGAGGAAAAAAATTGTTTTAAACTAACATTTATCGAGCACATATTTTACTATGTGCCAGGTACTGCGTGAGATGTTCTGGGTGTTTTATTTCAGTTACTCTCATAATAACTTAATGTGAGACATACAAGAGTATCCCTGTTTGGCCAACAGGGGAACAGAGGCACAAAGGAGTTTGCATTACTTTCAGCCATCTGTGTCACTAGGAGTGATGAGGGGTAGATGACAATTTCCAGAAATAGCCAAATGATGCCTCTCACTACTGGCTCTACAGTAACTGCTTAAAACTGGGTGCAGGACTATCCTGGCAAGGAGCTCACACCCGGCCTTATAACCCTGAAAGACAAAGTGCAGAGTGATCGCCCAGGGCCATGTTTTACATCAAGTGATAGAGTTCCACGCACAGTGTTGGGCGCAGTTATTCACAACGAGGTCGTAGTTCCTTCCTCACAGAATTTATGCACACACTTGAAGATATGTAGGGCTGTGAAGATGGATTAAGCATGCCACTGGGACGGCACTTATGCACGGAGACGAGAAGATGCTCTGGAAAGGATAAAATATTTCTGCAAAGAGTTTATTTTCCCAAACCTTCGAAGCTATACAGTAGTTCCTTTTATCAAGCAAAAGCTCAAAGACAGCATTAAAGATTTTCTGTGTTATTCATAGCTATTTTCAGGAAGCAGGGAAGTCTGCAAAAAAAAAAAAAGTTCCATCTTCCAATTTGACATCCTCAAATAATATAATTTTCTACGTGGGTCTGTTAATGTTATTTTTGTTTCCCTTTTTAGTTTTGACATTTCAAAAAAGAAAATCCTTGCAACTAGCAGACAAATCTCGAACTAGTAAATGAAAGCATCATTTTCTCCCCAACATATTGCTCTCTTGAAAGAAGTAATGGTTTTTTACCTGAAATCAATAAAATTACATTTTAAAATAACCATTAAACATAATATTCACATTAATTCCACGAGTAGCACATGACCTCTAAGCCCAATCAATGACAAAGTGTTAATTAAAGTTTGGAAAGGGGATCAATTTACCTAATAGAAATGATAGATAACTGTTATAAGAACAGCTAAAGGGAATAAAAAGAAATAAGTGGAACAAAATAAGATGAATCTTAATAAATCATACTTATAGAAACAGAGAGTAGAAAGCTAGTTGCCAGGGCTAGGGTGTCAATGAAGTAGGGGTGGGTGGAGATTTTGGTCAAAGAATACTAACTTTCAGTTATAAGATGAATTATTTTCTGGAGATCAAATGTTTAGCTTGGTACCTACAGTTAATAATAATGTATTGTATACTTGAAATTTTCTAGAAGGTAGATCTTACATGCTTCCTACACCCTCCCCTCTAAATACACAAAATGGTAACTCTTTGAGGTGATAGATATATCAATTAGTAATCACTTCATAATATGTATCTGTATCAACATATCACTCTATACATCTCAAGTACATACTTTTTATTTTTCAATTATCCCTCATTAAAGCTGGGGGAAATTAATTAAAAAAGACTTAATTTCTTTTTTTTTTTTTTTTGAGATAGACTCTAATTCCATCACCCTAGGAAGAGCGCTGTGGTGTCATAGCTCACAGCAACCTCAAAATCTTGGGCTCAAGCGATCCTCTTGCCTAAGTTTCCTAAGTAGCTGGAACTACAAGCACCTGCCATAATGCCCAGCTAGTTTTTCTATTTTTAGTAGAAATGGGGTCTCACTCTTGCTCAGGGTGGTCCTGAATCCCTAAATTCAAGCAATCCACCTGCCTCACCCTTACAGAGTGTTAGGATTCCAGGTATGAGCTACTACATCAGGCCTTAAATTTTTTAAAGATAAATTTTCTGAGTACCAAAGTTAAGTCTAGAAAATAGAGGCATCCATGCTTCTCTGGGTTTATCATCGGCAAAAAGTCACCCAAAGGAATTATGTTTAAAGAAATTGTTAAATTTAAAAGACGTGACCAGGGCTAAACATCTTCAAATTCATTCTGTGTATTTTTCACATCGCTTTCTGGTTTGGCTTCATGGCAGTCAGGTTTAGGTCGACACAATGTATTCCCTGCAAGCAGATTTCTGTGTCCTCCTGGTTTCACAATATCATGCACATAATGAGATGAAGACACCAGGGAAACAGCTGCAATATGTGAAACGGCAGCAAATAAGGGGCACCAGGGCTGGGAGAACGGGCCAGGGAAAATGCCGCCTCACAGGACTACTGTGTGGTTTAAAGGAGAATTACATAAGCTCTGAGCACAGCGCCTTGCACGTCGTAAATGTCCAATAATTCGTGTCTGTTGTTATTATTACTGAAAAGCAATGGAATTATTCCTAGAATGCACATTTTGAAGCTTCGTGGATTCCTCAAGGAGTTCCACTTAATGAAGTAGCAGATTACCAAATGTATTAATTAGCTCTGGTGGCCTGAAAGAGTTTATTCAATTTCCAAAATAATAAGATGCCTAGAAAGGGGCTTAATGAAATCCCATAAGAAACTTCACTACCTCTCTTTCTAAATGCCCTGGATACTTATGCAATGTAGACTCAAATATTATCAAATCAACTACCAACTCTAAGACAGTAAGTCGTCATTATTTCTAGCCCCTCCTCTCCACTCCCCCCCATTTCTTTCTAATTATCTGGAACACCTCCAGTTTTGAAAAGTGTGCCCATGATGAGTGTCACACTAAATATTTACAGGCGGCCTCAAACTACGGCCCACAGGTCACATGCAGCCCGCCTAGGACATTTATCCAGCCCACCGGGTGTTATTGCCGCTGCTGCCTGTCCTGCTTAGCAGCTGACTCATCCTGGGGCCCACAGTCCGGCCCTCCAATGGTCTGAGGGACAGTGAACTGGCCTCCTGTTTTAAGATAATAATAAGTTTGAGGACCCCTGGTCTCTGACCTCTTTAAACTGGTCTCAGTCTGAGTTGAGCACTTCTGTTCGTCCTTGGTTTCCCCAGCTCTCTTACAAAGCTGAAACCAAACCTGACTCCACTTTTCTTCTCTGTCTTACTCAGCCGCTCACTCCCTGTGTTTTAGTTATTCATGCCACCTTAACAACATCTCCAGGTAAGAAGAATCAAGCACCTAGGGGAGCTGAAAGCGCTGATGGGATGGAATTGAACTGTCAAGCCATGTTCTTTCGGATGTCTTTAAGCTTTGAAGAGATGTGGGTTCATCAGATCCCAAAACCTAAAACTGAAAAAAAGAGACTTCTGAGCCACAGCAACCTTGATTTCTCTAATTTGACTTTGAACAGAAACCTGGAGCCAAAGCTATCAGAAGAAACAGAGAAAGTGCCAGAGATGGGCACTTGTGCAATCTGCTGAAATGAATGGCAGCAATCAAGAAGTCTGATGGACACTCTAAGACCTCTCTGAAGACTCTTGAGCACAATAATACTTCTGGAAGAGCTTAGAAAAACTCCTTCCTTCATCCTGTCTCCATATCGTGCCATTTTTTACTTCTTCCCAACCATATACTCATTCTAACTGAATGCATTTTTATACTAATTTACTATCCATCTTGCCTTTTAAAAGTTGCCATATATGATCAACTTTATACCCCTTGATGAAAATATTCATGACTGTATTTCAGCACTAATATTAGGGGTATTAAGTATAAAATGTCTGATTTCCTTAGATACTATATTTGACAGTTGATAAATCTTGACATTTCACTTTGACACTTCTTGTTTTATTTTTATTGTGTAGGTACATCCTCAATTTTTCAAATCTATGTTTTGGCTCACGATTACCTTTCAAATTTTTTAGGCATTTTTGTGAAACCATGAATAAGTAAAAAATTCATGTTACTTTCAAATATGAGTTCCATTATAGAACCAATTCAGCACGGACAGCTCAAAATATCAACGGCGTGTTTGGGAAAGATGTGGCTAATGAATGCAGGGGTGGCAATTGTTAGAGAAGTTCCATCCTGGTGATTTTAATCTTGAAAATGAACCACGTGGGTGACCTGAGACCAGTGAATAATGATGAACTGAAAGCCATAATGGAAGTGAATCCCTTTTAACCTACAAGTGAATTAGCAGCAAGGTTGGATGTTACTATTCCAACAATATTAGACCATTTGAAACAAACTGGCAAGGTAAAGAAGCTGGATAGATGGGTTCCACATAAATTAAACGAGCATTTGAAGAGAAATTATCTAGAAGCTTGACATTCTTTGCTGTCACAATATAAAGGTACACTATTTCTGTAACATGTTGTTATATGAGATGGAAAATTGATTTTTTTTTAACAACTCCAAGTGTTCGGCCAATGGTTGAATAAAGATGCAGTGCTGGAACGCAGTCCAACACAGAATATTCATCAGAAAAAGCTAATGTTTGGTGGTCCAGCACTAGTATTATCCACTACAGCTTCATGAGACCTGGTCAGAGGATTCAATAGATGTTTAGTGCAACCAGCTGGATGACAAGATGAGGATACTTGAAATTAAGCAGCCAAGATTTGTCAATACAGAGGAGCCAATCCTCTTGCAAAGCAAGGCTTAACCAGGTGTCACACAAATAATGCTGCCCAAACTACAAGTGTTAGATTTGGAAACTCTCTGTCATCCACCATATTCACCAGACCTTGCAACGACCAACCACCACATCTTCCAGGCTTTGGACCACTTGTTTAAGGAATAATATTCAATTCTCAACAAGCTGTGTTAAAAGCCTTTGCAATTCCATCACCACCCCATCTCTAGGTTTCTTCGCCAGCTGATGACATAAACAAGCTACTGTTAAGATGGCAAAACTGTGTCAACAGTTTAGGTGCACACTTTGATTCACTGTGCTGCTGCTTGTTTGAGATATAATAAACTGTTGATTTGAAATTGAACATTCCATATTTACTGACCACATAATACTAGTAATACTATTTGTTAGGCACTCATTTAAGCACTTTCATTACCTCCTTTAATCCTCACAATAATCCTGCAAGGCAGATATTCGCTTTACATTCAATAGAGCATCCCAGGTCACTGGTTCCTGAGCATGTGCAAGTCAATTGGCTAAAGTCAGCCAGTGAGTAGTAAGAGCCAAACTCTGATGGGGGGTGGCTCAGTGTTCTCTCCGCTGCACTGAGCTGCCTGTGCTCTGGGACTTGAAAGGATGCTCCTTTTCTCTTTACACTTGCCTAACCCTACTTATGTTTCAAGAAACAGCTCACTATATATATATAGTATTGGTTGACCCATAGAGAAAAAGTTCCACTTTCCTCACATCTTCAGCCATTTGAATCACATGTGTATAGTCACTCAGTCAACAAACATTTCTAAACATCTATTAGCACCAGGAGCCATGCTAGGCCCTCAAGACATAAAAGGGAATAAGGCAATGGGCTCACATTTTGATAGGGAAGACAGATGAGTAAAAGGTGGAGTTGTACTAAAATGGGAGGAAACAACACAAGAGGCAATGGGTGCACATAAAAAAGGTAATTAGGCTCTGTGCCTGTAGCTCAGTGGCTAGGGCGCCAGCCACATACACCTGGGCTGGCGGGTCTGAACCAGGCCTGGGTCTGCCAAACAACAATGATAACCATAACAACAACCAAAAAATAGCCAGGCATTGTGGCAGGCACCTAAAGTCCCAGCTACTTGGGAGGCTGAGGCAAGAGAATCACTTAAGCCAAAGAATTGGAGGTTGCTGTGAGCTGTGACACTCTAATGAGGGCAACATAGTGAGATTCTGTCTCAAAAAAAAGAAAGAGGTGATTAAACCAGACTGGGCTGTTAGGGAAGAAAAGCAGCACTTCCAGTAGGCCCTGTCGGAGTAACTGAAGCCACCCAGCTATGGGAATGGGGGAGAAACATGATGCACAGGGGCTGCAGCAAGTGAGGCTATGACACATTCAGAGAACTGTAAGTGTGCCCCACAGTAGGGCTGCAAGGTAGAGCTCTCGCCTGTGTGCATCGAGGATGGCAGAGGACAGTTGGAGCCAGGCAACTGGAAGCACTGGAAGTCTCCAAGCTGGAATTGACTGGATTGAAGGTGCATTTTAGAAACACCTCTCTGGCAGTGAGGGGGAAACCAGGCTGGAAGCAGGAAAGTCTAGAGGCAAAAAGACGCACCAGAAGCCACTCTGAATGGTGAGGGAGTGGAGTGGGGATGTGGGAGTGGGAATGTAGCAAGGTGGATGGAACTGAGAAATTTTCAGAAAATAAAATGAGAGTAATCACAGAGATTGAACGGATACAGGGAAAGGGGAAAGAGAGGAACCAACGATGACAACCAGGCTTCTGACTTGATGGTGGAGCCTCACATCTTCTGATCATTCTTAGACCACGTGTGTCACAGCCTTCAGAGTCCAGGATGTCTGGGTCCCAACCACTTCACCAGTCCCACCCACGTTGTCTCACTTGCCAGCCTGGGCCTCTCAGTGTTCCGGACACCTGGCTTGTCCCCTCCTTCCAATGCTTTCACTCGCTCCTCCCTGAACCTAAAGTCATCTCCCCAGAGCTTCACATCCCCAGTTCCTTCTTCCCATTCAGGTCCCTACTACACTGCCACCTCCTCAAGCGGCTTTCTTTGGCCACCTTATCTTTTATTTTTATTTTGTGTTATTTCTCACTCACTTCGTTAGTCCGTGCTTTTTGCTGTCTACTCACTTCTGCAGTGTAAGCTTTATGAAAGTAAGAACCTTGCTGTGTTCATTGCCGAATTTCCAGCATCCTAAGCAGTGCCTACCACATGGTAACTACCCAGTGAACATCTATCAAATGCATAAATTAATGAGGAAATAACTGATCACCTGAATGAGTGGAGAACCCATTAGGAGAAGAGGTCTGAGAGGCAAAAGGAATTCAATTTTGACGTGAGGTCCTAGAGGCATATAAACCAATAAAAGTGTGGGTCTACATCTGGAAGACAGTTAATATGCAGCTCAGGACAGAGTTGGTGCTAAGAATGAGTACCAAGATAAGGAGTCAGCACCTAAAACAGTACTTGGAACACAGGAAATATGTATAATTATTCACTGTACAAATTAACAAATGAACGGCTAGATATGTTTTAGTTACTTGCAAACATATTGATCCTATAAAACAGTACATAAGTTTCATCTGGACATCAACTTTGAACCGTTTCTTTATAATTTTTCTTTTTTGTGAGACAGGGACTCACTCTGTTGTCCAGACTGGAAAACAGTGGTATGACCACAGCTCACTATACCCTCCAACTCCCAGTTTATCCAGTCGAGCAGTTAGGACTACAGGTGCCCACCACCATACCCGGTTAATTTTTTCTATTTTGGATAGAGATGGAGACTTGTGCTTGCTCAGCCTGATCTCAAGCTCTCAGACTTAAATGATCCTCCCACCTGGAGCTCCCAAAGTGCTGGGGTTGTCCGTGTGAGCTACTGTGCCCCATTCCATTTATGTTTGTAGCTCTTACAGCCTACTATGTGTTTCAGTAAATACCAAATAGGGGAATTCACAATATATTATGAATGTTTATCATCTTATTTCTTCCCTAACACGTAGCTCAGTACAGAAGATCTGAGTCAACAAGGGAAGGGTTGCATTACTGCTTGCAAATATCCACTCTGTGGTCCTGCTCTGGCCCCTACCCCATTCCCATCCCATGGGACTAGCCATGTGACTTGTTCCTGCCGGTGGCCAGTGAGCAAATATGATGACCTTCAGGCTTTACCTCTGACTGCCTAGTTGATTCAGTCTCTTAGGCTCACACTTGCTGCGGTGAGCTTGAAGCAGCTCCTCTCAGTCTGGGTACACAATGATAACATGAACAATCATCCAGCCGCCTGTGGAGAAGCCACAGCCACAAGTAACAGGAGCAAGAAGCAAATTATTGCCGGTATAAGATACTGGGACTGGAAGGTTATTGCCACGGCAAACGTTGACAGGTTCCTGGACATGGAGAAGATACTAAATGTCTTTGGGATGGGAAGTAGGAAGTACAGACCTCCAGATGAGGACCTGACAGACAAAATCCATGTCAAATGACTCTGTGGAAAGATAGGCCTGCGTTCCTGTCTAGAAGGAAGTTAAAGCCAAGAAACTGTAATCTTTACCTTTCCTAGTAGAAGGTGCCCAACTGAAAAATGACAGGTGAATAATCCAGGAGTTTAAATTCATTATTAAGTGGCATGCAATTTGAATCTGCCACTATCAACCCTGTTATGACCCCCATGTTATTTCCCCATCTTGTGTTGGGCCCCTGCTCACCACCTCTGTTTTGAATTTTTGAGACTACAGTTCACAGCTCCTCTGAAAGAAAACTCAATGAAACTATAAACAGAAGGGAGCATTAAAATTAAAATAATAGAAGTAATCAATTTTCACTTCTTTTATACTCCTATAATTCCTATAGATTTAATCAAGTCATGAAATTTTATTTATAGAAAATCATAGATGAGGAAAAATGAACTGAAATGCATTTCCCACTTCTGCTTAATTAAAATTATTCCTTCAAATAAGGGAGTATAAATACCCTGATTTAAAAGCTTATTGTTGCTGGCTATAGCTACATATTTTTTACAATGTGACAATATTGATCTTAGCATTTGTGTCAAAAATTAAATGAAATATGAAATAGCATATTTGGAGAAAGTTTTTAAATTAGCATGCAAGTAACCTAGACACTCATATATATTTTAGCCAAATCTTCTAAGTATGAACGATAAATATCATAAATGTAGTTGTCTGATATCAATAACAATTATCTATTGATGACTATAAGAGTAAAAGAATGCAAAAATATGGATTAAGAATTACTTTGCAATAATTCACAGTTTATAAGGAAGAGAAAATCTGGGACTAATATGTCAGACATCACCCAAAGGCATTTTATGTATATTCCCTTTCATTAACAATATGTAAATGAAGAAGCATGCATATTATCTGTTTTACTGATGAGGAAAACGGCTCAAAAAGATTAAAAACTTGACTCAGTTTTTACTTAATTTTCTAGAAATTTTACTCTGATTTTGAAACAAAAATAAGGTTATACTGCATATAAATTATAAAGAAGACTAATATTCAACTTTATCTAAAAATCACTACAAAAACATACGAGGGCGGCACCTGTAGCTCAAAGGAGTTGGGCGTCAGCCCCATATACCGGAGGTGGGGGGTACAAACCCAGTCCCGGCCAAAAACTGCAAAAAAAAAAAAAAAAGGAAAAACACACTAAACTACAGCCAATATACCCAGATATCATACTCTGTTAAGTTCTGTAAGGTTTGTTAAATAAAATGGAATGTTTCATGGTAATCATCACTTGTGATAGTACTTAAGTGATCACCCACCAGAGAGATAGGCCAGATGTAAGAGTCCCATGACCCAAGGAGTGTGGGGGAAGAGGGGACACACCAGGAAATAGGCATACAACCGTTTTTTACACCAATATACCATAAGTAATTGTATGTATAACCAGCATCACTTTACAAATGAAATGATTAGAACTTGATTCAGCTAAAATTTGACAGTTACCCAAAGAGAACCAACATAGACACCAATCTTTCCTTAGAAGACTATAAACTCATATATAGGGATTCATTATTAGTGGAGATAAAGAAATTATCACTGAATTCTGTTCCTTGGGTAGCAAGCTCTCAGACAGCACCTGACAGATAAAGAAGTAACAAGCCAAGTCAGAATAGCTATCGTGTCTGTCACAGGATGGAAGATAGAATGGAACACCATTCTAATGGTGGACCAATGGCATTGATCTACCAATCAAGGGGTAGTTATTGTTGTCAAATCCATGGCACATCAAGGTGGTAGTGATCTGCCATTAATAATAATAATATGTTTAGAGTCTTAAGAATTGGCCATAGAGTCACTCAGTCATGCTTCACCAAGAAGAGTCATAGGATTAACAATCTAGTGCTAGAACCTATTATATAACCCAGTAAGAAGGCATAGGGCCCTGTGGTCACAACATGAAAACTCTTTGGAGTCAGAGACTGGGGTCCTGAACTGGTTTTGCCACTTGCTTACTGGAAAATCCTAGGCAAACTGCTTTATACTCTGAGCCTCAATTTCCTCATCTGTAAAATGGGAATAACACCTTACCTTTCTGGCAAAAAATAAATGAGATAGCATAGATAAGATACATGGGGCTTAAAAGGTCCTCAATAAATGACAACTATTAATATTTATGTTATTAATCATTTGATTAGCTTGGAAGAAGTATTCTCAGTATATATAAAGAGAGGTTGCAAAAAATATATATACACATTTTAAGAAAGAAAAAAACTGTATTAAAATTATAATACTCAATATATACTGATAACAAAAGATGAATACAAGCCATATTTGAGTACTTCCTGTAATTGCAAAAGTCAAAAGTGTAACTTGAGTATTATACACACACGCACAGAAGATAACCTCTGCAAGCTCACCACCCAAGGGACTATAACAAACTTCAACATATGGAAGCAGTCAGCATAAGGAACTAGGCTACTATACTGGCACATACATGTGCTGTACACCCAGTCTATGAAAATTTGGTCAACTTAAGGAGGTGGTCAATGTAGGGAGGGGTTAACTGTGGAGGCTCTGCCATCTATATTCTTAAACAGGTAGGGGATAGAAATGTGGATCACAAAAGGTGCAGCAAGGTAAACAGAGTTCAGACAAGCATTAAACACAGCAGAAAAGTTTTTTAGAGGCACATTGCAAAACACAACCTCAAAGAGAGCATCTTTCCTTGCAAAATGCTGGTAAGGAGCGCTGCCGCCACCAAGGCGGAGGACCTGTGTGTTAGGATGCCTTGCTCATGGCAACAGGACCGAATGGGTTATGAGAAGGGAAGCCTGGCCCCCAGTAAATCAGATCTGATCACAGCTAAGAGAGTCCTGTGTCACAAACCAAGAAACAGTGTTCATAGCAAATTACATCCCAGAAACTGTTAATCACGCAGCGGCCTCCTCCATCACATCCACCCTTCCGGCCAGCATCATCTCTGGCAGCATCTGAAGGACAATAAAATAAAAAAATGCCCCATCAGCCCATTGTGAATAAAGGTAAAAAACACACGCTGAGAGTTATGAGTGCTCACACATAGACCTAAAAGCAGGACAAGCGACTTATCTATCAGAGAGTCTGATTAGTAATAGATAGTTGAAGGAACATTCCGGGGAAAAATAGCATAGCTTCCCCCTGAGAAGCATTCTACCCATCTGCCCACAGAGTCAAAAATAATAGAAGATAGTGACCCTGATGTACACAATTTACTTGGATTTTCAAGTATCTTTCGATAAGGCTTTAAGTCCTGGTTGTTTTATACACACACACACAAAGGTCTCCTCCGTGGAAAGGCGTCCAGACATTACTTTGAATCACATCAAACTTTCACGATCTGACGGTGGAGCAGACACCGGGTGCATAACAATGCAGAGTCAAAGTTTAAACTCGCACCAGAAGTCTCAGCAGGAGGAAAGATACCAGGGGCAAGTTAAAAACATTCAGTCATTGCCTAGAATCACATATGCTGTGTCTTCCAGAATTTCTGCCGGTAGAGGAGACCCAGTAGGGCAAATGCTAATGAAATCCCAAGAGCTCCACCTTTCTCGGACCGTGAACCATAGCCGAGGGAGCTTGTATTCTTTGTGCTCTGAGCCAGCTCTCCTTTGTTTTATGCAAAGGGAAAATACTTTAGAGGATCTCATCTGTTTTCATGGACACACGAAAGGTGATGCCTCAAGAAAAACAGCCAGTTTGCTCTGCTCACTGTCAGGAGGCAAAACATACATATGTATATATATATATATATATGAATCAAATGTGTAGAAAGGAAAACACTGAATTAAAACTGTAATACTCAAGAAGTCACATTTGCCTTCTGCAATTACAAGAGATAGAAGGTACATTGTATAAAATAATACACATCATCAGTATATTGAGCATTCCAATTTTAATAGATTTTTTCCTTTTTTAAAATGTGCATATATTTTCTGGCACCCTCTATATGCATATAAATGCATATACACACATGAGTATGTGTCTATATAAATATTATACACATATATACTATCACACATAAAATACATACATATATACCCACCCATATGTATATACACACATATATACATACATCGATACATGCATAAACACATACATACAGTATATAACTTTGTTTATATCACATTTTTTTAGCACCTTTACCTAACTTAGGAGGAGGAGATAGGCTCTGTGTGCGTGAATAAATGTTTCTAGTCACAAACACCCCATGGTAAATACCTTCCCATGACCAAAAGCGTGTTCAACCAAGGCAAGCAGAAAGAGACAGTTATATTCAAAAAGTTAGATTGTTTCAAGTGCTTTTATTTCCTCTCTCTCTATATTCAAGCAAAATACATAGTTTTGGAATTAAATAACTGCTACTGCAAAAAAATGACGTGGAGTGGGTTTTTGTGTGGTTTTCCTTTTGTATCGCACCCAAGTGCTTAATCAAATCATGTTAGAAAATGCAGCAAACTTATTTAGGTAAAACTCATCATGATCAAAAACCACAATGACAAGAGTTTATACTTTCATGTACCTTTAGAATATCTGAACTGGTCCCTGTCCCCATCTGTGGTGCAGTGACAAGCAGCATCGTGCTAAAGACAGCCCTGGGCCTCAGCAGGGGCCTCACCTTGCCACTCACCAGGTCTGGAGTGTTGGAAATGAGGGTCCTCCTCTAAGAAAGGCAGCTCAGACCTGCTTACCGGCTTACTATGAGGCATGAATAAGAAAACATTTTGTAAATGTCAAAGCACTCTAAAACCATAAAGGAGAAAACACAGCCTTCATATAACTACTCTAAAGTGGATGAAACAAGTTTTATCACCCCAATTTCACAGAAAAAGTCAATGTGGTCATGTGGTGGACAAACACAGTATTCTGAGGCACCCAAACTGGCAGGTGGCTGGTCCTATGCTGCTTTTCTTAAAGCACAATCCCTCATTTGTATTATGAATTATCAACATCATTATATTTTGAAATATCAACATCATTATATTTTGAAATACCTTTGAGGCAAACCACAAATACACAATTTCTTCAAGTCTGTGTTTTCACAATCTTGTGATGAATGATGTAATATATCTAAGACACTTTAAAAAATTATTTTTCAACTGTGAAAATGAGCAAAGTTAAATAAATATATACATATTTTTGCTCATTCACTCAATTCATTAAATATGTACCATGTTCTCTATGCCAGGATCCTGGGGAGAACAGGGAATATGAAGAGATTCCTGCTGTCATGGAGTTTGTATTCTCCTAGAAAAGGGAGCCAACCATCCATCAAACAAACATAGAAGGGCCTGACGTGGTGAGGTAAGTACGCTTATAAACAGGGTGGTGAGATGGAGAATACCTGAGGCTCAGCTGGGAGGGGGAGGGAGGACATGTTGAAACAGATGGTGAGAGGGACCCTTTCTGAGATACAACTTTTGCAGCAAACCCAGAAGACAAGAGGCCCAACTCAGAGAAATAATGGAGAAGAACAATTCACGCAGATGCAGGACCAAGAGAAAGGCTGGAAAGGAGGTGGTTGGAGCCCAGTCAGGAGACTGTTCCAGGGGAAAGAAGATGACCTATAACCTCAGTGGCAGAGACTGAGAGCAGCAGAAAAAGTAGAGATAAATTGGGGTAGTTAGGTCACCAATGGAAATTTTGTACTGGAGCCCATGGTACAATGTTTTGTAAATGATCATTACCACAGAAGAGATGATCTAGTTGGGGACAGAAAAATTCTAGATATAGTAGATAAAATGACAAAAGCAGACTTTTTTAAAAAATTATTTTTTATTATGGTAAAATACACATACATACATATTAACATCTTAACCATTTTTAAGTGTGCAGGTGAGAAGCATTAAGTACATTCACACTGTTGTGTGGTCATCGCCATTTCCATCTCCAGAACTCTTTTCATCCTGCAAAACCAAAACTCCATACCCATTAATCCCTAACTTCCCATTCTCCTCTCTCCCCAGCCCCTGGCAACCACCATTCTTCTTCTGTTTCATGAATTTGACTGCTCCAGGGATCTCACAGAAGTGGACTCTTTCAGTATCTGCCTTTTTGTGGCTGGCTTATTCCACTCAGCAGAATGTCCTCCACACTCATCCACCTTGTAGTGAGGACCAGAACTTCCTTTAGAAGGAGATATTTTTTATGCTAAGGCCATTGAAAGAGCACTGGCATACAAAGCAATCTATCTGGCCTCAGATGAAAGGGGCAGAGAGTAGACATCCTCTCACAGGGGTCTCATTAGAAGGAAATGGAGGATAATATATACCTCTTGGGTACCAGAAGGTAAGGTGCGAAACGCCTGTGGGTGCCCAGAGCAATCTCCCCAAAGGCACACTGAGCAAAGCAAAGATCATCCAAAGAGAGCACCTAAGTCTCTCCAGGTCACTGGAGGGGGCGGGGGTGCAGTGGAAGAGAGGGGGGACAGTGGAAATAAACATTTTCAGTTCAGCCTCTCTTACCAAACCTAAAACTGGACATGGATGACAGCAAAGGGGAAGAAAAATCAACTGTTACACAAGTTTTTCCCCCAAAGGCTTTAACATAGCACTCTGTAATTTCCAAGCTTATATTTTCAATTCAATCATTTTCCAAGAAAATGGAGGTTATCAAAATGATTGTTATTATCCACAACATTCGGTAACAGGAAAACAACAGGGCCATGTCCCAGGTTAGTTTCTATTGCCATCTCAAATCAGCTTTCAAACGGTTCCTATCACTTCTTTAATTCACCCAGGAGGAGTCTACTGACAACAGCTGTCCTCCGCAAAATGGAAATCCTTAATCTCCAAATACCTGGACAAAGAAAACCATTGCAAAAGACTTTGAAAAGGAAGCTAACAATTTAGATTGGAGTGACTGGGCTATTTTCCTGATATTTTGTTTTACTCAATTCCTGATCTCACAGAGGTCTTGAAAAGGGACCCTTCTGAGGGTAAGAAGGTGAGACTATGACATTATTTTGCAACTAAGTACTAGTACAAGGAATTTAGTTGAGGATTTTATTTGCTTACTCACAACAGGCATATTACATTTAATGCTATGTCTGCCACAGACTGCAAAAAGTTCCTTGCCTTTATTCACAGCAGGTACTGAACAAGAAGAAAAGGCAAAGTAATGACAATATAGTTCTTTATAATCTGAGGCAGATATAACATCAAATGTAGTATAATTAAACTAAAATAAGATCAATATTCCTCTTCATTAACATTCTCCTTCACAAACTTAAGAATATTACCCATGAATATCTAATTGCAGTTTTCCCTCCTGAAGTTCTATTTTGAAACCTCTGTCAAACTGAAATTGAGCTCCCTGATCACATTAGTGAGCCGAGTTATTTTAGGAATAAAGGATTCTTGTCTTAAATCATTAAGACATTGCCTTTATGGCCCAGCATACTTTTAGCAACTGCTAGAATCACTGTGTCCCAGAAGTCAAAATGAATTGCAGGGTTCAACATCACTTGAGCAAAAGTCGAGGGCTGACAATACAGCAAAGTCTCAGAAACTCAAATTAATGTAAGGGAGGAATTCACAGAAAGTGCTATTTTGAGAGCATTTTATATGAACAGCATGGTCTAGTCTCAAGAGGCGTGGACCAACAGTCACGAACTCTTAAGTCTGGTGTTCTGATTCTTTTGCCAACTACTTATGTCATTGCATGAGTCCCTGAACTTTTCTGAAACTATACTTTCTCATCTAATAAAAGTTCTTCTCCTCACTCATGGACTTAGGGAACAGGTAAAATAGGGTCGCTGTATGTGCTCATAAAGCCAGAAATTACTAAGCCTATAAAGTATTATTAAATCAAAATAAGTACAGAGTGAAAATCCTATGATAGTCTGCAGTTAAAAAATAAAGTAGACAAACGGAAACAAACCAGGCTCTTTTTAGTCTAGAGAAACAGCTTTGAAGGGGCGGGGGTTCTAGCCAACTCCCAAACATTCTCAGTCTAAAAGATCTCACGAAGGTGGATTCTGTTTTAGGAGCGTGTTGGGCAGTCACAGAGCTGAGATGGAAGCAAGCCTCTCTCTGGTTCTCGGCTCAGCCTTCCAGAGCCTCGCATGCCTCCTGTGCAGGTGTAAGATGAAGACCCCCAGGGAAGGCTCTGAAAAGCAACTGTCTACAACTCCACCATGGCAGGCTGGGAGAAGACTGGGGTACAGCTCCCCAACCGGGAAGCTGCTGGCTACTAAGCACAAACGAGGCAGAAACAATCTCTTCTTTCCTCAGGAAAATATTCGGAGAAAAGTTTTTCCAGTCATTGCTAACTATGATAATTGCATTTGACATTTTAAGAGCACGACTCAATAGCTAAAACATGTCAATGCAAATGACTCGCAGTAGGAAATATAAATGGATATATATATATATGTATGTATGTATATTCAAAGACCAATTGCTCTTTTCGGAGCCAGTGTGCCTCCAAAGTTTCTCACAGTTGCAGGTTTAAACGAAAAGTTCTACAAATGCACTGTGAATTTTGAGTAGGAATAATTTTCCTAATCTAGTACCAAATATTGTAGAAAATAAAATTGCTAAATTCAATTACATTAAGCAACTTATATATAAGATAAAGTTTTTGTCTAAAACATGCAGAGTAAAATTTAACAACTTAAATTTAGTCAGCCACTACTGTCTGCTAAATCAGAATTGCATGTGATAATAGAACATTAATATTATTACCTTAAGCAGAAAGTTATTTTATAAAATTAAGTATGTTATGGTAAATTAACTCTCCATAGCAGCATACCAATGCAGTCATAATTCTTATTCCCTACACCTGTTTTATAAGTTATCCCTATTAAAAAATAAAAAGGAAGGAAGGAAGGAAAGAAGGGAGGTAGGGAGGGAAAGAAGTTATTATATTTGTTACTTTGATACAATTGTCCTTCGCTCGAATCTCAGACTCACCATTGTATAGCTACAAACAAATTATTCAATGACTTTCAGCCTCAGTCTTAATCTATTATAAAATAGAAGTAATAAAGGTATGTGTCTCATGGAATTGTTGTGACTCTAGTAATTTACTCCATATAAAAGACTTGGCTCAGTGCCAGGTACATATAAGTACTCAATCTTATTGTTTATATGTCAAACATCTGCCATGAATCAATTAACCTTGCTATTTTCCAGATTTTATTGATATCATTAAGATCATCTGAGTTTAATAAGTATTTATTATCCCTTTCTTATTTCTTTTGCTATCTTTCTAGCAGAAATCCCTGAAGTTTTATGGATAAAAGGTACATTTTTCTTTTCAAAAGCAACAACAACAAAAACTTTCATAATCAAGGTGAAAGACTTCTGACAATAACTCTCAGAATAAGAGAAAGAAGGTAGATATAATTTTCAGACTCCTGTTAGAAAGAGCTGACAAATGCGGAAGGAGGCATCAAGCTATGGGCTCAGAGAGGACAAGTGTAGTTATAGGCATTTGATCATTAGCTTTGAATGATGGTGCCTGAAGAAAGTCTTGTTGGTTGTCTGATTTCTCGGGGTCTATGTGTCTGCATATGTGTGTATGTGTGTGTGTGTGTGTGTCTGTCTGTCTGTCTCTCTGTGTAGTTAGGAAATCACATAATTCTATCCTAAAACTAGGAAGCACAAAACATATAAATAAAATTGTGGAAGGTAGAAAGAGTAACATGTAATAAATGATTGTTGCTCCTAATCTAACAGAAGAGATAGACACAACTATAGTCTGGAACACACTGTGGTGCATACATCTTAGAGATCCCGAGTGAGAAGATGAACTTAGCAGTCATCTCCACACATTGAGAGGAAGCAGCCTTGAGTGATAACTGTGAAACTCTTAGCTCTGTGTATGCAGGAACCACATTTATCTCACTCCTCACGTGGTGCCCAGCATTTAGCACAGGGCTTGGTAGACTGCAGGTACTAATAAGTATGTGCTGAAAGAATGACTGAAGAAATGAATGACTATAAGGTAATAAGCCCAACGAGTGAAAAGATGGCATTACAGGGAATTGCAATGGGAAATATAAAGGTGATACCAGGTTGCAGCAGGGAGAATGGAAAGGATAGAGTTTGGTTCCTGATACAGTTGAGTTTGCTGATGTTTTTGCAGAACACAGAGGTTATAGTGACCTTCAAGAATAGTCTTATGAGAGTGTTGACAGAACCTGGGTTAAAGAGAACTCAGTCTATTAAAAATATAGTCTGTGTTTTTTTTTTTTTATTTTAAAGTACTTTTCCGAAGTCACACTTGTACTCAACTCTCTTTTCTGTCCACTACCTTGAGAGATTTTCACCATTTAGCTTTACCATATTAGCATTTGACTGCTTGGTGGAGTTTGTTACTTCCCAGTCTGGAAATTTCACTGTTCAAACCTATTTCCTGATTACCTATATAAAATTAAGAGGTTCTCTGAACTGTTTGATTTTATTAATCTTCTGACTTCATCTACCAAGAGACTCATTTTTTTTTCCTCAGTGTTCGTAAACCTCTCCATCTCTTAGTATTTGGCCCAATGTCAATATAATTTAGCATTTGAAAATATTCTTTTATAAAAAATTTTCTCAATGACTTCTAGTAACCTAAATGAAATACCCAGCTTTGTTTTTAACTTCATCAGATATGTGCTCAATGAGCCAGCAGGTGATGACAACCTTACCCATTCTCTACTCTCTACCTATAAAGAACTATTCCCGGTCTCCCAAAGAGCAAAGACATAGCCATTCCATGGGTTTTGTGATAAGAATGATGCTTGGAAACAGATTCACTCCAGACTAAGATATCTCTGGTAGAAAGTATTCCCAGGGAATTGCAGAATGGTAATCAGGCTGACTTAAAGAGAGACTTTTTTAGGAACACTCCTCATCCTTATAGAAATAAATAATCAAGATATTTACCCCAATAAGAAGCATGAGATCTACTCTGCAAAGAATGTACTGAAGCAGATTATAGTTCCAGGGCAAAAGCGGATGCTCCCAAAGTGAAACTGTCCTACCTCCGGCATCTGAGCAAGCAGTGCATATCCTGAATGTTCTCAAGTGAAACTGACCATTTTAAAGACCCCGCCCATCAACATGAAGCCCCAAGTCAGCTCTCATCACACAGGAGGGGACTTGCAGCTGAAATGTCCCCACTGAATCAATGAAGAAACCCAGGTAGGCTACCTACTTTTAACTCAAATTAGATTTTTGTAGTCTTTATTCTTTCACACTTACAATTATGAAAAACTTCCAAACATATACAAGGATAGAAAAGATAGTATGATGTACTCACACATACCAAACACTCAGCCTGAGAAGTATAAATGCATCTTGTGCCCTGTCTACCCCAACCTATTTCCTCAACCCACATAATTGTTTAGAAATTCCCTAACATTCCATCAGCAAATATTTGAGTATATATCTATAAAAGACAAGGCCTCCCCTTTCCAATAATAGCCACAACACCAAAGTCACAGCCCCTCAATATCAATAACTCCTTGATACCATTACTCAGTGTTCATATTCCTTTATGTCTTTAAGTGACCTTTTTTTTGAATAATTGTTTCATGGTAATTTGAGGGAACAAAGAATTAGGTTACAAAGTTTGCATTTGTTAGGCAGAGTCCCTCTTATAATAATGTCCCACCCACAAAGATGTGCCATACACACTAATATTGTACCCATTAAGCAGGACTGTGCCCATCCTGCACCCTGCTCTCCCTGCTTCCTTGTTCCCCTACCCCTCACATTGAATTGATTTGCATTTTTCTCTCATGTAAACAGGTATTAGGTGATCTACCAGCTTCATATTAGTATTGAGTACATTGGATTCTTGCTTCTCAATTCTTGTGATACTTTACTAAGAAGAATGTGTTTCAATTCCATCCAGGTTAAAACAGAAGATGTACAGTCTCCATCTTTTTTAATGGCTGAATAGCATTCCATGGTATTCATATAACACAGTTCCTTAATCCATTCCTGGGTTGATGGGCATTTAGGTTATTTCCACATTGTGGTGATTAGAAATTGAGCTGCGATAAACAATCTAGTGCAAATGTCCTTATGATAATTTTTTTTTTTCTTTCTGGGTAGATGTTAGTAATGGGATTTCAGGATCAAATGGGAGGTCTAATTTGGGTTCTTTGAAGATTCTCCATACTTCCTTCCAAAGGGCTTTTATTAGTTTGCAGTCCCACCAACAATGTAAAAGTGTTCCCTTCTCTCCACACAAGTGTCAGCATCTGCAGTTATGAGACTTTGTGATGTGGGCTATTCCCACAGGAGTTAAATGATGTCTCATGCATTTCTCTGGTGATCAGGGATGATGATCATTTTTTCAAATATTTGTGAGTGATTCACCTGTCTGCCTCAGAGAACGTTCTGCTCATATCTCTTGCCCAGTGGTAAATATATCATCATTTTTTTGTGATTAATTTGGTCAGATTTTGGTCATTGGATAGTTTGGTCATTTTTTGGTGATTGAGTTCTCTGTAGATAATATTTATCAACCCTTTGTCAGATTCATACCATGCAAATATCTTTTCCCATTGTGAAGGTTGTCTTTTTGTTTTATTTGTTATGTCCTTAGCTGTACAAAAGCTTTTCACTTTAATTAAGTCCCATTAGTTTATTACTGTTGTTGCAATTGTCACTGAAGTAATCATCTTTCTCCAGCCCAACCTCATTAAGAGTTTTTCCCACACTTTTTTCTAAGATTTTTAGGATTTTATGTATTATATTTAAATCTTTTAGCCATCTTGATTTGATTTTTATAAGTTTTGAAAGGTACGGATCCAGTTTCAGTCTTTAAAATGAGGTTATCGGGTGATTGGTGGGATCACGCCTATGGTTCATCTTATAAGGGTACATCTGAATCTTTCTAAATGTAGAATATAAATGTCTTAACACAATAAGAAAAAAATAAATAAATGAAGAAACCTCCATTTCAAAATAATAATAATAAAATAAAATAAAATGTGGTTATCAAGTTCCCCCAGCACCATTTATTGAATAGGGATTCTTTTCGCCAGTGTATGCTTTTGTTTGGTTTATCAAAGATCGGATGGCTAAAAGAGACTGGTTTGGGGCCAATACCATGCTGTTTTGATTACTGTGGACTTGTAATATAGCCTGAAGACTGGTAGCAGGATGTCTCCAGCTGTTTTATCACTAAAAATTGTCTTGGCTACATAGGTTTTTTTCTGGTTCCATATGAAATGAAGAACTATTTTTCTCCATTCATCAAAGTATGATGTTGGTATTTTAAAGGGGATTGCATTGAATCTGTAGATTGCTTTGAATAGAAGAGACATTTTCACTATGTTGATTCTTCCCAGCCAAAATCATGGTATTTTCTTCCATTTATAAATGTCTTCTGCTATTTCTTTCTTAGAATTTCATAGTTCTCATTGTAAAGATACTTCATATTTTATTAGATATATTCCTAAGTATTTTATTTTCTTTGAAGCCACTATGAAGGGAATTGTGTCCTTGATTTGCTCCTCAACATGCCTATAATTGGCATATACAAAGGCTACTGATTTGTGGACATCAATTTTTTATCATGAGATGTTACTGTATTTCTTGATCACTTCCAAGAGTTTTGTGCTTGAATCTCTGGAGTTTTTTAAGTATAAGCTCATATGTCATTAGCAAAGAGTGGATTTGACCTCCTCTATCTCCATTTGGATTCCCCTTATATCCTTCTTTTGCCTGACCCCATTAGCTAGAACTTCCAGCACTATGTCGAATAGTGGTGACAGAGGACAGCCTTGCCTGGTTCTTGTTCTAAGTCGAAAAGCTTTCAGTTTTACTCCATTCAGTATTATGTAAGCTGTGCGTTTGTCACAGATAGCTTCAATCAGCTTAAGAAATGTGCCACCTATCCCTATTTTCTTAAGTGTTCTTGTTAGAAAAGGAAGCTCAGTTTTATCAAATGCTTTTTCTGCATCAATTGAGAGGATCATATAGTCTTTGTTTTTGCTTCTGGTGGTATGGTGAATTACACTGATGAATTTGCATATGTTAAACCAGCCTTCAATCCCTGGAATCAAGCCTACTTGATCATGATGTATAATTTTTAACGTGTAGCTATAATGTATTGGCTAAAATTTTGTTGAGTAATTTTGCATCAATATTCATTAGTAAAAGTGGTCTGATATACTCCTTTTTAGTTGGGTCCTTTCATGGTTTTGGTTTCAGGGTGATGTTTGCTTCATAGAATATGTTGAGGAAGCTTCCTTCCTTCTCAAAGTTTTGGAATAAGTTCTGTAGCACATCTCTGAAGGTTTGACAGAATTCTGGTGTAAAGCCATCTTGTTCAAGACTTCATTTGTTGGAAGGTTTTTTTATTGTTTCTGCAATCTCAGTGCTTGATAGTGGTCTGTTCAAAAGATCTATTTCTTCCTGGTTCAGTGTGTGGAGATGGTGTGATTCCAGGTATGGGTGCATGTTCTCCACATTGGCAAATTTCTGGACATAGAGTTTCTTGCAGTAGTTGGAGATGATCTCTTGTATCTCTGTGGTATCTGTTGTTATTTTCCCCTTTTATTTCTGATTCAGGTTATTAAGATTTTACTTTTCTGTTTCTAGTTAATCTAGTCAATAGTTTATCAATTTTATTTATTGTTTCTAAGAACCAACTTTTTGTTTCATAAATGTTCTAAATTATTCTTTTCAATTCCATTTATTTCTGATTTAATTTTGGTTATTTCTTTTCTGCTAGGTTTGGGATTAGATTGCTCTTCATTTTCCATTTCTTTTTTTTTTATTAAATCATAGCCACATACATTAATGCAGTAATGGAGTACAGTGTGCTGGTTTTATATACAATTTGAAATATTTTCATCAAACTGGTTAACATAGCCTTCATGTCATTTTCTTATTGTATTAAGACATTTATATTCTACATTTAGAAAAATTCACATGTACCCTTGTAAGATGAACCATAGGTGTGATCCCACCAATCATCCTTCCTCTACCCATCCTCCCCCCTCTCCTCCCCTCCCTCTCCCCTTTCCCCATATTCTTGGTCTATAATTGGGTTATAGCTTTCATATGAAAGCTATAAATTAGTTTCATAGTAGGGCTGAGTACACTGGATACTTTTTCTTCCATTCTTGAGATACTTTGCTAAGAAGAATATTTTTCAACTCCATCCATGTCTTTTCCATTTCTTGAAGATGATTCATTAGTTTGTTGATGTGCTCTCTTTCTGTTTTTCAGATGTTTCTAATGTGATAAATTTCCCTGTTAGGACTGCTTTTGCAGTGTCCCACAGATTTTGGTAGCTTTTGTCTTCAATGCTGTTATGTTCAAAGAAGTTAATGATTTCCTCCTTTATCTCTTCCTTGATCCAACTGTCATTCAGCATAAGGTTGTTTAGTTTCCATGCCTTTGTGTGGGGATGAAAATTTTTGTTGGAGTTGAGTTCCCCTTTTATTGCTTTGTGCTTTGAGAAGACACAAGGTATAAATCAATTCTTTTAATTTTGTCGAGGTTCCATTTGTGTCCTAACATATGATCTATTTTGGTGAATGGTCCATAGGTTGATGAGAACATATATTCCTTAGATTTGGGATAAGGTGTTCTGTGTATGTCTATTAAGCACAGTTGTTCTAGGGTTGCATTTAAGTCCTCTGTATCTTGGTTTAGTTTCTGTTTAGAGGATCTATCCATCTCTGTTAAGAGGGTTGTTAAAGTCCCCTGCTATTATGTTGTTATGGGACGTCATATTGCTCAGACCAATTAACATCTATTTCATAAATCTGGAAGCATAAATATTTAGAATTGAAATGTCCTCTTGTTATATTGTTCCCTTGACCAGTTTGAAGTGACTATCTATGTCTTTCTTAATTTTAGTTACTTTAAATCCATTGTATCTGAAAATGAGATTGCAACCCCTCCTATCTTCTAATTTCCATTTGCATGAAATAGTGTTTTCCATCCCTTCACTCTGAGTCATATTTTGTCCTTCAAGGATATGTATGTTTCCTGGAGATAGGATATGAGTGGCTTGTGCTTTTTTATACAATCAACCATGTTGTGCCTCTTCAGTCAGGAATTCAAGCCATTAGCATTTACTGAGAAAATTGATAAGTGTGGTAGAGTTCTATTCATCTTATTTTGTGAAAGTCCTTTGCTTAGTTTTATCCTTTGCAACATTGTAGAAGCTAGATTTTATCTTTTAGTTTCTGGGTATTTACTTTGCTGGTGGTCCATTGTGGTGGTCAAAGTGGAGAAGATGTCTAATGTAGAGTTGTCTTGTTGGGACAAATTTCCTCAGTGTTTGCATATCAGTAAAAGATTTGATTTCTTCATCAATTTTAAAGCTTAGCTTAGCAGGATACAGAATTCTGGGCTAAGATTTGTTTAAGTAGGTTAAAGGTAGATGACCACTGTCTTCAGTTTGAAAACTTTCAACTGAGAAGTCCACCCTCACTCAGATGGATCTGCCCCCGTAGCCTAATTGGCACTTACTCCTTGCTGCTTACAGAATGTTTTCTTTCATCTCCACTTTGACAGGTTCATGACAATGTGTCTTGGAGAAGCTATGTTTGAGTTGAAATGACCTAGGGTTCAATATCCCTCTGAAGAGTATGTCAGAATTTTTGGTGATATCTGGGAATTTTTCATTTATAATATCCTCCAATAGGGCTTCCATTCCTCCGGGGCTTTCTTCTTCCACTTCTAGGATACCTATAATTTGTTTATTTAAATGTTTTATGAAGTCCCACAATTCTGAGTGAACATTCTACTTTCTCTCTTTTCTTTTCTGCCTCATTAGCTGCCTGTGTTAGCTTAAGAGCTTTATCCTCTACCTCTGAGATTCTTTCTTCTGAATTGTTTTGCTCAATTCTCCCTATGTGTGGCTGCCCAGCACAGCACACATGCCAGAACCATCCTTACACTAGGACCCTGAGGGCTGTTACTCCAAGGCAGCTCTCCCACAATGGCTGACCCTGGCCAGCAGCTGAAAGAGAGCTCTACTCTACCTGGTGGCTCAATCCCAGTCCCCAAGTACTGTTTAAGATCACTTGCTCACTTGAGCTCTCCCAAGGTAACTCCAGCAAGTGCCCTGGTCTTTCAAAAAAAAAAAAAAAAAAAAGGGCAGGCCTTCTCTGAAATCTGCCACCAAACCAGCTGGCCTCTGCCAGCATGCAAGCCCTCACCTTTTATGCTGACTATCCACAATCACCACCTCTTTGTTGGCTTCTGGAGCCTCCTCCTGCCTTCCTATGCACTTGAAGTGATATTTTGGGGCAGGCTCCATCAGCCACAGGTGGCTGGAGTCCTCCCTCCCTGATCTCACCACAAGTGGCTGCATATGAGTCTCTAGTCCACCATCTTGTCTGATGAAAGTTCTATAAGTGATCTTTTTAAAAACACAATTTGTTTATTTAAGTTGGGTTCCAAAACAAGAAACATACATTATAAGTGACTGATAAGTCTTTTGGTTTCTTCTATAGATCTAAAGATTTCCTTTCCATCTCTTTTGTTCATCTCTGCAATTTCCATTTGCTGAAGAAATCAGTTTGCCCTTTAGAGTTTCTCAAAGACTAGCTTTTGAGGATTGCCACCTCATTTATTCCTCATTGTCCACATTTCTTGTACCTGGATTGGTTTATTTAGGCATGATGAGATTCATGATCACTTTTTTTCTGTTTGTTTTGTTTTGCTTTGCTTTGTTTTGTTTTCAGCAAGACCACTTCAAAAGTGCTATGCATCTTTCTATTACAAGTTACCTAATGTCTGGTAGTCCCTCTTTTTCCAAAAGCCACTGATAGTTACAAACAAACAATTAATTAGGGTTGCAGCAAAGTGATATTTCTTTCAATCATTCCTTCATCATTTATTATCTAGAATATTTCAATAAAGATAAGCACCCGTCATCAAATATTTGGTTATCCTTAGGTACTGTTTATATAAACAAGGCAGAACAAATACTAAATTCTTTTCCTTTATTAACATGTTTTCCAAAAAATGAGTTTTGTATCTTACAAAGGTAAACCATGAGTTTTATAGGAGGGAGTTGAGTTTTTATTTGGTTTGTTTTGTTTTCACATGGGGTGGTTATTTGTTTCATAGTGAAAAAATGAATTTACATATATTTGATACTAGTTAATATGCAAACTGTCCCAGTTTTGTACTGCAGATGCCTATATAAATTGGCTCCTGACTCTTTTTGACACACACTAGCAATCTTTGCTAACTTGCTTGTTTTCTAGTAGACAAGATAGTATAGGTTCATTTTGTATATTTCTTACCGCTGACCAAGAATCAACCATTTCTTTAAGGAGTTCTTTCATTTTGGTGAGAATTGGTATTCAGAGACAGCAGCCTGGGTGCTGAGGGTGTTCATTACTATTGGATTACTCATTGTTCCTGTGGCTTTTCAGTGGATAGAGCTAGTAATACATACATATTAATATTTACATATTAATACACAAAATATCCCACAAGTTCATAATGATATAGTGAATTCAAAATCAAGACTACATAGCTTTAACTGTATTTTAACCTCATTGGCATTATATTACTAACATCTACCCTCCATGACAAAAAACCCAGTCCTCAGTAATACCAACAAAATTCAAACTTGCTAGTTTTGTTTATGACATTATACAAACAATGGTCTCGAGTACCAAAGCAAGACTATCATCAATATGTACCCAGGTGTGGTATCTTGTACATGTAAACCCAGCTACTTCAGAGACTGAAGCAAGATGATTGCCTGAGGCTAGGAGTTTGAGAAAACCTTAGGCAACATAGCAAGAACCTGCCTCTAAAATAAAATTTGTTTTAATTAGTTGGGCTTGATGACTTGTGCCTATAATCCTCATTTTGTACATCACACTGTATTATAAAACATGTATATGATTCCAAAGTCAAATTTTTTAGCATAACCTAATTTCCTCTTACTCCAAAAGATAACTATTTTTAATCGTAGTTTGTCCTTCTGTCTTAAAAAATAAAAGCATATTTGCATATATTTAGGTTGGGGTGCAGGTAATTGAGGTTTTGGACTATGAATTTTAAATCATTATAACTAGGGTCAAACACAACTCTATTAATCAGAATAGGAACCACTATAATCAACACATTGTTGCCAATGAGAAATAAGTCTGTTTTTTCCTGTAGCATAAAAATCTCTGCTTTGGGATTCAAAAAACTCTTGGGAAACACTTTCTGCATCCTGCTGGTTGTGGACGCAATTTCTCTGCAAAAAGTTGTTGAGATGCTTGAAGAAGTAGCAGCTGGTTGGGTGAGAGGTCAGGTGAATATGGCAAATGAAGCAAAAAATTGTAGCCCAATTTGTTTAACTTTTCAAGTGTTAGTTGTGTGATGTGTAGTTAGGCATTGTCATAGTGAAGAATTGGGCCCTTTTTATTGACCAATGCCAGCTGCAGGTGCTGCAGTTTTCAATGCTAATCAATTTGCTGAGCATGCTTCTTAGATGTAATGATTTCACCAGGATTCAGAAAGCTGTGATGGATCAGACCAGCAGCAGACTACCAAACACTGACCAGGACGCTTTCTTGGTGCAAGTTTGGCTTTGGGAAGTGCTTTGGCGGTTCCTCTCAGTCAACCCACTGAGCTGGTCACCAGTTATCATGTGAAATCCACTTTTTTTTTTGAACATCACAATCCAGTTGAGAAATGGTTCATTTTGTTGTGTAGAGTAAGAGAAGACGAAATTTGAAAATGATGATTGTTCTGATTTTCAGTCAGCTCATGAGGCATCCACTTAGTGAGCTTTTTCACCTTTCCACTTCACTTGAAGTGCTGAAAGATCATAGAATGGTCGACACTGAGTTCTTCAGCAATTCCTCCTGTAGCTGTCAGAGGATCAGCTCCAATGACTGCTCTCAGTTGTTCATTGGCAACTTCTGATGGCCAGCCACCATGCTCCTCATCTTCAAGGCTCTTGTCTCATTTCTAAAAGTTTATGAACCACTACTACGCTATACATTCATTAGCAGTTCCTGGGCCAAATGGATATTGATTTTGTATTGGTATTGAGTTGTCTCTGCTGCTTTCCAACCCATTTTGAACTTGAATGAGAAAATCACTCAAATTTGATTTTTGTCTAACATCTTTTCCATAATCCAAAATAAATATAACATAAACAGCAAGTAATACGTCATTAACAAAAAAAATAAAGTGAGAAATGCATTAAGATGATGTATAACACAGCCATATTTATTTAAGATTCCCATGTCAACAATAAGAATTTCAACAAAGCAAAACCCACAATTACTTTTACACCAACCTAAATATTTAAATATCCACTGAAAATTAATATCTGTCCTTTATCAGTAAATAATATCATACCATAAACAAGTTTCTCCACTTTACCTTTTTATAACCTAGCCATGTATCCCATACATCACACCATTAAAAAAATATAAATCCTCTAGTATGTTTCTACAGTACCATAGTACTCCATTCTGAAGATGTCCCCTAGTTTACTTAACCAGCGTCCTACTAATGGACATTTGGGTTATTTTCAATTTTTTGCTACTACTAATAGTACTATGAAGAATAACTTTGATCATACTTTTTTATATATTTTTGCTATGTCCTACAAGTAGGTAGCCCCTACATTTTAAAATGTAAACAGAGAAATAAGTATTACAAAAAAATTTAAAAATTAAAAAACATCCACAAGAAAGGCTGAAGGGAATTAAAAACTAACTCCAGAGGAAGTAAAAATCATAAAAATTATTAACACTTAATTACTATCCTCAGAGAGGATCAAGATAATACTATAGCCATAAAGAATCAACTACTCTAAAAAATAAGTGAACAAGAATGAAATTGGATTTTTTTAGCCAAATTCACCAATTCATCATTCTAGCCCTTTGCTAGACAAAAGGCTAGAACATTAAGTTGAAATAACTTTACAAAATATGGAACAAATACACAAAAAGATTTAAAAGTATGTGAGAAAAGTTAACAGGCCTGGAGGATCCATTAGCTCCTTTAATATTGAATAAGAATTCTAGGAAGCAAGAATAAAGAGAGAAGCAGAAATATTTTTTTTAATAGATTAAAAACTTCCCAGGGCTGGTGACATTGCACTGAAACGACCACCAAATGTCAAACCAAAACCTGACCCAGCCTTTGAAATTTCAAATGCCAAAGATAAGGTGAATATTTTTAAATCTTCAAAAGAGAGAGAAAAAATGGTGACAAAGGAAAGGCTCAAACATGGATCAAAATGTTCATAAACAATATTGGATGATAAGGGGGAAGCATGCAAGTTCCGAGGGAAAATTAGTTCAAGCCTCTATTTTTACACTTACCTAAACTTTTATTTTAAATTAATTATTTATAAAAGGGCAAAATAAAGACACTTACAATGATGTAAGAACACTGGCATGTATCATATGAGAAAATAACACAAAGCTCTTCAGAGAAAGTGAAAGTAACACAGCAGTCATGAAAAAAAAATTCAAGGAGAGCAAGTATGCAAGCCCAAAAATAAAGTCTTCAAGATGAGAATAGATTTCATTTAACAATAGCCACAATATTTTAAAGTGGAAGATGTAGTGGTCTGATAAAGACTTACATGGCCTATATTTATTGTGTCAAAGAGCATAAATCAAAACCATTAGAAACACTAGGAAAAGTAGAAATTGTACATAAAAGCCATGGTCTAAATTTGGTTCTTAGGAACTAATTTTTTTTTTTTATAAATCATAGCTGTGTACATTAATGTGGAACTAATTTTTTTTAAGTAAAAAGAGAGCGAGAGAGAGAAATATGTCTTGAGTATAATTAAGAAGCACAAGTTCAGTTCCACAAGAATACATTCTTTTCTGAAAGTCAAATCATAGAGTTGATTTTATAGTAAATAGTATTTATTTGATAATGATAGTGATTCTATAGTAAATAATATTTACCTTATCATAAGACTGAAAACTACTGTTTTGCATTTTAATCATTTAAATATCAGTTTAGAAAAGACTTTTAAAAATCTGATAGTATAAAAGTAATTGAACTAAAAACATGGAGAGAGAAAGTAGGATAGAGGTATAAATTTACATTAAAGTTAGAAATGCCAAGCAAAAATTAAAAAATAATTTACCTAAGCCAGGCACAGTGGCTCCCACTTGTAATCCCAGCTGCCTGGGAGGCTGAAGTGGAAAGACTGCTTGAGCCCCGAAGATCAAAGCCAATGTACTAAGAGCCCCATCTTTCAAAAAGAATTTTTTGTAATAAAAATTAAATAACATATCTGAAAATTTGGGGAGAGAGAGGAAAAGATATATAAGATAGATTTCTCTTTCATAATTGGATTTGAATAGATATTCCCTAAAGTTGATAAATCAGAGGATAAACATATTGTAATATAATGGATATAACCCATTGCATATACAATATTATAAAGATATAAACAGGAAAATCTGGAAGTGATTTATTTTCTGGGGAGTGGGACAGGAGTTAGGAAGCTGTGAGCTTTTCATCTAACACTATTCTGTATGTTTAGAATTTTTTTGTAATATTTTCATTAAAAATAAAACATGAGAATGAATAAAGGTTAGCTAGTATTTATATTTTATTTCATTTTGCAACCTGTTTCCCAGAGCAGTGAAGAACTGACTACTATTTTTATCTCTTGAAAATCTTCCAAGAGTAGTGTTAACAGGTGATAATTTACTATGATGCCCAAAACACAGTGTGACAAGCATGATTTACCTATAGCTAACACATTCCCCTTGGAGCTCGCTCAGCCCCGTGTCCATCACCCTCTTGTTCTTTTTTCATTTAACTGGCTGTAATAATAATACAAATACATTCCTATCCCCCCTCACACATTGTCTTTATTATATGATTGTTGTTAAAAATTTAGGTGAGTAAAATATTTACTTTTCTTTCACAAAAAGAAAAATTAAGTTGCTTGATTTGGAATGCAATCCTTAATTGATTTTTTTCTTATTTACTAACCACCATTTAGCTTCATTAAGCTAAATAAATATTATTGTTCTCAGGACCTCAGTTTTGTTTTTTTTTTTTATAAACTGAGACTCTGTTTCTTCAAAGAAGTCTGCTCTAGGAGGCACATCTTATTTATCTTCAGAGAAATCATTTTGCTCTACCACAGGCAAGGTTTGCTTGAGTATTCAATGATTCCACTTTTCATATAACAGATTTTACTCCTTGACAAATACGTAAATGAGATGGATCTTTCTGCAGTTCTCAAGTTCTTTATAGATGGGAGTTAATGGTAGAAATTCTCAAGTGCTCAGACACAAAGATATCTCACTTCATATACCTTGAAAAGTATGTTAATAATTTTAGCCTTGAATTAATTCAAGACTCTTGGTGACACAGCATAAATTCCTTGATTAGAGTGATCTGAATCTCAGGTAAGGGCTCTACTAACTGTGCTACCATGGACAATTCACTTACCTTCGGTAAGACTCAGTGTCTTCTTTTGTAGAATGGGAATAATAACCCCTACTTTACAGAGTTACACCCCAGACTACTCTATATAAAATCACATCTTTGTAATTCTCTGTCGCCTTATCTGACTTATTTTTCTTAGTCACAGGGCATATATTTATCACCTATGACTCTATAGACCTATTCTCTTCCTTAGTACCTGGCTTTAACACCAGATTAAAGATTCTTGAGGATAGGATTCTGCCTACTTTGGTCACATCCTTATCTGCAGCCCTTAAATCAACGCCTAGTACATCAGGTGTTAACAAATGTTTCTTGAATGTATAGCTGAATGGAGAATATTGTTGAGATGATAAAAATGAGATAACAAAATGCCTGGTGCTTTGGCAAAAAACAAGTAGCTAATAAAAGGTAAATATTATTCTATGTCTATTAATCAATATTCTTTTTTAATTGTCTAATATTCAAAGACAATGTAGGCAATACCTTTAGAGATTAAAACAAAGAATTCATGTTCTTGTGTCCTCTTCTTTTCATCCCTAACTTTATCAGATCTTCTCCAACAATGAAAATAAAATACACTCAAGCCACTATGGACAGAACTCTATGGTGAGTATATTAAGGAAGTTTGAGAAATACAGATAATAGTGATTGTAAAGAATAATTTCTGAACATTGAGAAAGTCACTATGTTCCTAGCAAAGAGTTATAACAAAATGTTTGTTATGAAATCACGGCATAGTACCACGTATAACTGCTGAGAGTGATTAAGTAAAAGGAAAGTAGTAAGTGGACCCTGTGCTAAATGGATAGATTCCTCAAACAGAGGCCGCAGTGCTTCTCAAATTGTGCACTCCAAGGCATTTTGGTGAACTCACAGGGAACCACAAGAGATTTTTAATTCTTGAAGAAAGAAGAATGCCACCTTATAGATACTCCGGGAATTCCTAGCTCAAGGTGGGTCAGGGTCTCAACATAAGACTGCATTCCATACCTTGTGATGTCATATCTTAGAGCTGATGTGATAAAAAGCAAACATCACATGCAGATCAATATGGAGTGGAAAATGAGAGTGATGGTGTCCAGTCCAATTTTAAGGTTTGTGAAGTTGTGCATAGCTGACTAGGTACACATATTCCATTACTATGTAACTCCAGTGGTTCAGGAATGAAGTGAAATATTTTTTTCTTTTTTTTCAGTTTTTGGCTGGGGCTGGGTTTGAACCCACCACCTCCAACATATGGGGCCAGCGCCCTACTCCTTTGAGCTATGGCGCTGCCTGTGAAAATATTTTTTTCTTTCACTTTCTCTCTATATACTATATTTATCAAACGGGTATAATTGTTCGGACTACTCATTTGTAACTACTTAAAATTTTTCCTTTGCTGTCTATGGGCACCATGAAATTAATTACTAAGAAACTAAGAGTTCTGAGAAAGAATGAAGTTTGGGACCCTCTGCCATATAAGGTATAGAAAAATGGCAGTTATCACATGTAGAAATAAGAAAACAAAACTTGGAATTTGCCAAGAAGTTATAATATGGCATGAGATTGGTTGGAGGTCCACTGAGAGAATATTACGTATTCAAGTACTCAGAGGGGTCTGAGCTAGCTTCCTGGACACTGAATCAAAGAGTATTGAAAATAAAACTCTCCGAGGGTATTCTGTTCCCTAAGAAACACTCTGCAGCTTGAGCCATTCTGCCCTACGACTGAAGAAAAGACATTTGAGCTGCAAAATTACTCATGCAGGACAGATGCAGAAATGGATGAAAAATGGTAAACAAGGGGGAAGGAGATGCTTGATAACTAAGGTTTCATATTAAAATAATATTCACTTTATAATGTGATATCTGAGCATTTGCAGTCATAGATGATTCTAAAACTATGTGATTGTGTAGCCTTAACCAAATATCTAGCTGTTACATTTCTTTATAAAAAGGCATTCAACTAATCTAGATGTGGACATACTTAAAGTCCCTCTTATCAGCCTGACCTGAGATTAAATCTTTCCCAGTCCTTTATTTAATAATTTTAACACAATCTCATCAGCCTACGTGTGTAGGTGGGGGGAAAGGGAGGAGGGATGAGTGTTTAAATAATATAAACTCCTTGAGCTATCATTCCTATTTCTGAAAATTCAATGCAGTTGCCGCCACCAAGCTTCTGTGCTATATCAAAGCCTCACTTGCTGTCAATTGCTCAATTAATCATTTTGGGTTTTAGGCTTCCAGATTATAGAAGCTTTTCCACCCCTTCCTGTGCCTCTCTGTTATGCAGCTAAATGGGTTCACTATTTTCTGATCCTCATTTTCCTCCTCCACAGCAGTGAGCTCCCCCAACAGCTTGAGGGAAATCTTTATCAATCTGAGCCCTAAGGTTTTCCTTACTCATCGGCTTTTCTCCAGGTGTTAGCTTTCAAAAAAAAAAAAGGAAAAAATCCACTCTCCCACCATTTTTAAACTCCAGGAGATCTGCAAACTTCAGAAAATTCCTTGGCTGCCTGGTTGCCCCTGCAGGAAGAGCTCACTAACAGGATCACATGAAATGACTTATTTTTAGGCAAGAGGAAGAAAATGTAAGTAGGCTGAGCTGTGCCGATATCAAGTTGCTGTTCTCTATTTAAAGTTTTCTCTTGCCTTGGAGGCAGCAGCCCAGGTTCAAATCCTAGCATCACCACTTATTAACTGTGTCACCTTACGGAGGACACCGAACTTTCCTGATTCCCAGTACTTTTATCTGTAAGGTGGTACCAAGAACATCCTCTCCACCGGGATGACTGGCAGGTAGGACAGAGCACCCAGTGTCACTCCTTCCTCTTCCCTCTTCCCGTCTTGTGTTGTCTACTCCTGATTGTGTTGATCAACTGCTGATCAATTAAATATTTAAGTTATGAGTACACAGTAATGGTCATGAAGCAATATTAGGGGAAGCTCTCTAAAGAACAAGTCAAGGGGTTTGAATTGTATAATAAGCAGGCTCCAATTCCTCCTCACAGCCATCCTCCCACCCTTTGACAAAACAATATGTGATCATTCTGTTGAGGTAGGTGGATGTGGTAAATAGGCAAACTGCCTGTTTAGACAGATACCCCTGCTTCTAAGCCCTGCTCCCCTCACGTCTGTCTCCCCACATGTTTTTAGGCTCTCCATTGGAAGGGCATCGTAGCAGGCACGTGTAGGATTAAAAACATCCCTGCTGCAGCCTGCAGGCAGCAGGGTCCTTTCTACTCCATGATTCCAAACCAGCCTGCAATTGTGTGCCTTGTCACTCTAAGACAACTTCTAAAATTCCAATGCTACCAGTTTTCCTGCAGCAGTGTTATCTAAATGAGGGACTTCGGCTAACATGGAAAAGATGGTACTTTTCTCAGTCTAAACCAGGAGTAGAAAAACGCTCGCCACACTGGACATCAAGGCCTGCATGTAAAAATCCCACTTCTCCTACCCTCAGTCACCTGATCTGAAAAATGTGGGCTGAGCTCAGCAAACTCTTTGGTTTCATTTCCACTCCGAAATGCTGATTCTAGGATAAGGCTGCAGCCCTTCACAATGCTAGGTACAACAGAAGGCCACAAATAAACACATGAGAACCTCTAGCTTTCCAGACCTGTCCCATGACTGTGCTACCCTCAGCACTGGTTCTCCCTAAGAAAGGGGTGGAGGGTGGAGAGCAATAATTAGAGAAAAAATAACGGACATGTATTAGGATCAGTAAGTCCTCTCTCCGCTCTATTCTAAAATAGTAACTTTTAACAACTGGTCAAAGATGTGCCTCTGTGCACCAGAAATATTCAGAGCAGGACTCATGTGTCTTAAAGATAATGATTCTTCATATCAGTGATGCTGTTTTCTTCAGGGGCTCAGAAATCACCCAAATTGCCGACTGCAATTGCCATCTCTCCTTCCAGACAGCATGTACATTTCCTCCCGCTTGCCCTAGAGAGTGGTTAATTAGCACTATCATGGGCCCAAAATAAATAGAGACTAGTCTTCACTGTCTAGAGGCCCAGATTATTTTAATATTCTAGGAGTAACCAAGGCAACTAGAATTTAAGAAACACAATGTTATTGCCAATAAAACTTTCCAATTTGTTCAATTTTGTAACTCAGTTATTCTTTAAAATTGAAAAAAAAATAGTGTTAAGTTTTAATGACACTTGGAAAAATTTTCAGTATTAACTTCCAGCTTTGTAATCTAACTAAGCCCACACCAATAAAATCTTAATCATCATCAAGCCCTTCACACACACACACACACACACACACACACACACGGAGTTTATTTATATATCAGAGATACCACGTCTTTGGGCATGTATTTATAAACAGGCCCAAAGAGAAATTTTCATAAAAATGTTAATGATTTCCATAAAAAATCCTCACATACTGCATGACACTTGCATATAACATTTTAATTAATCACCTATTCATGAAACACTTGGGTACTTGCACAATTCAGCATGATTAATGCAGCATTAGTGTGAGGACATAGTGAAGATCATCTAATAAACCTTTCCTCAAGATGCTTCATATTAGCAAAGCACCACAGCTCAGTGAAATGACCCAGTGGCCGGATGGATAATGCCGCAATCTGTTCTGCACAAGATCCAGCCTCTTCCAGCCCTGTTTGACTTAGGGCAGATGAGTCGCATGGGAGATCCTCAGGCGACCAGCAAAGATAAAGCCGGAGCACATGGCACTTTGCAGCCCCTAAAAGCCAATTCAAAAATAGATGCGTGTCCTTTCTCCTGAGCAAATACTAGAACTATGATTGCTATCGCTGAAAATAACTCTGGCAGAAGAGAAAGAAGAATAACGGCTACCATTTCTTCATGCCTACTATGCGCCGCCACTGTGTACTCTATAGATATATGATACATTCCCCCAAACCCCTGTAAGATATGGATGAAAAACTCCATTTTTCTGATGGGAAATAAGAGAGGTGAGTAGCAGGGATCTGATCCCTTGCTTTTGCAACTTCAAAGACTGCCACCTTGCCTGTCCTTGAAAAGAAACAGGTTATGAAATCTATCATATATTAACTGAGATTTTTATATTTCTAACTTACAGATCTAAGAGGTTTCAGGAGCCTCACTCATATACTCATCCCCACACCTTGAAAAGGTCTTAGAGGAGAGGAAGTGTCCTCCATGGGGTGCTGGTGTCTGAACCCTCAAGATCTGCAAGGCTGGAGCAGGAAGCAGGAAGCAAGGGTTCAGAGGAATCCAGTAGTCTGTTGACCACAAAAGGCTCACCCAGAAAAGATAGGGAAGAAGCAGATAAACAATTTCCAGGATTCTCTTCACAAGACTTCCACGTAGTGGACACTAGTGGTTTCATGTTCTGTTTTGGTTTGTTTTGTCCATCCAACTTCTCTTTTAGTGGGTGTTCAAGGATTCTCTTGGTATGTTTAGTCTGGACGAAACTCACTGCTCCCCCTCCCATTACCAAAGCCAATGTTAGAGCTAACCCCACATCACCCAGGGGCCAGGGCCCAGGTGTGTGTAAGACCTTGCCCCCTCTCTATTACCTAAGTGCCAGGGCACTGATGTGAGAAGCACTGTCCCCTCCCAAATACACAGGAGCCAGCACATGGGTATATGATCTTGGTTCTACCAATCAGATATTTCAACCCAGACTTCTACTCCAGAGAAAGGCAGCTAGCATTTATTCATAGCAGCTCGATAAGTATCTAGTGGCAGCCACATGGTTGTCTAGCAATATCAGCGTTCTGAGTATACTGCCCCTGTCAAAAGATGAGGAACAGCCTTCTCAGGACTCTGCCATCTGCGTGTTTTTCAAACATGGTTTCTAACTTTGTGAATTCTTTCTCTGGCCCCTTTGGAGAAGTAAAGTCTTTCAAAAGCTCCTTGCCAGTTTCATGGTCCAGATATGTCTTTTTCAAGGACCTAGGAGTCATCTCTTTGAAATATAGCCATCACGGAAGACAGGGCCCCTGTTCCTTGGTCTTTGTGGATGGGTAAGGAGGCTTTGGCAGGTGCTTGCTTCAAACTATAAAGCAACCCCTGTTATGAAGATAGGAGAACGTACTTTTCCTTGGAACAAGACCAGTTAGCAAATTATTGCCCTCAACCCCCCAACCCACCCTATTCTAACTCTTACAACCTCTCCCACCCACCCACCCATCCTTCATTTCAGCAGAGTGGAGCTCAGACTGTGTCTGGTCTCTCTCCACCAGTACAGTAGCCTTGAACAAGTCTTACCTGCCTGTTTAACTTTAATCTCATGCAATTTTTGCTTTGACAGTATTCACTGTCCTTCCATAAGAGGGCACCATATTCCTTACCCCTATGACACAGGTTTGGTCCATGGACTTTTGCTAGCCACTGAAAATTGGGCAGAAGGGATATGCCTCTTCCACACCAGGTGAATACTCTGAGACCCAGCCTGCAGTTTTCCAGGTCTCTCTTCCCACTGCCTCAGATCTCTGTCCCAGGTAAAGGCTAACCCATGCCCCTGGGCCAGCGAGAGTGAAGAGAACAGAAGCACAGCCCCAGGTGACCCATCTGGGCATGCGCAGCATAGACAAGAAATTCATCTCTGCCATTGGAAGTCACTGAGCTTGGAGGGTCACTGTTACCACAGCGCAGTGAGCAATTTTCACACACCTGCCCTGGCCTCTGGTGCTTCTGGAAGCGTGCCTTCTCATAGTCCCTGTCATAAACTAAAGAGTCCCCTAGGGCTCTAGAAATCCCCCCAGGACAAGACCCCACAGAAGGAACATGGGGTAAACCATGGGGCTTCAAACATGGCATGTGCCCTGTACCAAAATAGGGGGCCTGTAGAAACATAGGTCCAACTAAGGCCTCTGGACAACAGAGGTGATATTTTAAGGAAGACTTTTTTTTTTTTTTTTTTTTTTTTAGTGTTCTTTAAAATACTCTGTTCACATTCCCTTAGAAGAACTTCAAAAAAAAGAAATTGATGAGCCTCTTCACACATTTTTAAATTATCACTTAAAATTTTTCCTAAGTTTAAAAGTTAATTTTTTGTTAAAAGAAGGTATGAAATAGTAAATATTTCATAAGACAAAATAAGGTTAAGATTGACTTTAACTGAAATCAGTATTTCATAGCCTGCTTTGATAAAATAGATTTTAACTGCCTTATTGAAGAACTCCACTGAATCTGAAAGGAATCATATAAAATATGTATTCGTGGTTTTATCTAATGTATCTTTTAAACTGTGTTAGTCCTAGAAAATACAGCTGTTATTTTTAAAAGATTCGGTACCACTAATCTATGCTGCAAGGCCCCACTTCGTCCTTATCAGAAATACATGTAAGATCAGAAAGATGGGAAACCCACAGGTCTAAGCTCCTTTAATTAATCATTAAAGGCATCCTCCTCTAAAACTAATATTTCTAATCACTCCTTTCTTTGGTGCTTGGGAGGTTTCTAATCCTAGGGCAAAGGTACCACATTAACACTTCAGATGGGTGAAGAATAAGCCATTATTTGTTACTATGAGGGAAGGAATGTTCAAAGCAGACACTTGCTCAGGCAATTTTAGATAAGAATAAATGTAGAAGTTGAGAATCTTGAAAGCATTACATTACTGCAAATCCTTAGCACTATCCACACACAAGCACCCCTGGAAAGCGCCTATTTGAAGGATGTTTTATATACATGTAAACACAGTTGGCATGCATTAGACAAAAAAGCAGGTGGGCAGGCTAATTCTCATGGGTGCTTTCTGGATTTGCAAAACAAGCTTGAGCAGAAAGCCTTATCCTACCTGACATGACTTTTCCCCAAGACCACGGGACAGAGCCTCACTATAGCAAAGCACCAAGAACCATCCTGGGGCCTCACTGAAGACAGAATAGTGTTTCCCAGAACTTGAACCATGTATTAGAATGTCAACAAGACCATAAAATGTTTTTCCAGTTTTATACATATTTAAGAACTCATGGGTAATATATCTAAACTGTTCTGCTAAAAAGACCCCTGCTAGCAACTACACTTTTGAATAAAGAACTGTCAACACTGGCAGATTCAGAACTTTAGTGAGAAGAATTTACTGCACAGAATGCTCTAAGTACTTCACTTCATGCAGTAGTACTTTAATAATGATATAGTCCCATGCTAGGGGGAGAGAAAGGCTTTTTATTAAGTTATGGATATATTAAATACCACTATAACTATCATTACACATTAATACCATTATTAATACCAGTTATTAGTCTCTACCAGTATCACATTATTGATGGCATTTTCTGAACAGAACATGATAGTTCAACATCCCACCTGGACAAGCACCAAGGAAAATATTGTATGCAAGTCTAGTGTAAAAAAAAAAAAAAAAAAACTATTTCAGACTCACACATTAGAATTCACTGAACTGACACAGAAAAAACTACTGTACTTATATGGCCCACTGCCCCCATGAAAGCAGAATGTTATTCCATACTCAAAAGAACAATCCTACAAAATCATGAACTTCTTTTTTGCTTAAGAACTGGTAACTATGATGATTCTAGCCTTGCTATAAGCTTGGAGTCAGATCCTAAAGTAAGGTTTTATATGTGTTGGCATAAGATTATTTGGGGGGGAACTTCTTATTTGTATAAATTAGTAGCCATCATGACTTAGGCACACATTCTTTTGGGAAGAGGATGGCAGGAGAACAACAACAAAAACTGCATTACTATTCACGGGAAAAAAACATGCATAATAACTAAACACAATGGATAATTACCATATCAAGTATAAACTAAACAACATAATGCAAACTCAAAACATGAAGAAGAATGGCTAGATATCATAAAATGCATTGCTTTCATCTTAACCACGATAACTGTGATAAATTTTTAATGGGGAAGACCTCTTTGTATCACCGTCAACTTTAATAACGTTAGACCACATAATATAACTGTATATCAAATAGAATTCTTCACAACACATTTTATCATATTTCCAGTTCTATCATGCACTTGAAATCTTTTTTTTTTAATGGTTGGGGATTCATTGAGGGTACAAGATGTGTCACACACTGAGACCTCACCCCCTTCCCTCCTTCCCTCTCTCTGCTCTTCCTTTCCCCTACTCTCCTCCCTCCTTCTCTCTCTCTTTGAAATCTTTCAAGTATCACTTCTGTGCTATCTCTTCCCTACCTCTACTCTGAGCTTCCAGACTTAAAGTTTCTAGTACTGGATAAAATTGACCACATAGATATTTCTCTACCATCTCCAAATTACAAGGTTTAAAAACAAGCTGAAATGCTTTGCCCACAAATTTCTTTTTCTTCCTTTTTCTGTACCACCATCCTCTTCAACTCTTTCACACTCTACATATCCAGACAATTGATGAGTGCTCCAAGTTTCTCACACATTCAGCCCTTTCTTTTATATTCCCCTTAGTCTACAATTCATCCCTTGCTTTCATTCTTTTGCACCTTCTGTTTATCTCATTACATGGAATTTGGAACTTAGGAATCTATCTGCCACATCACTTACATTTTCCATCATCATGTTTTTCATGTCTTTATTTCTGTGCCACATTCTGGGAAAATTTCTTCAGTTGACCTCAAAAATCACTGGTTTACTATTATATTAAGCTGTTTCCAGTCTGTGACATAACCTATCAGCTGTGTTTTTAATTTTAATAATTCTGGGCTTGGCACCTGTGGCTCAATCGGCTAAGGCGCCAGCCACGTACACCTAAGGTGGCGGGTTCGAATCCCCAGCCCTGGCCCACCAAACAACAATGATGGCTGCAACCAAAAAATGGCCGGGCGTTGTGGTGGGCACCTGTGGTCCCAGCTACTTGGGAGGCGGAGGCAGGAGACTCGCTTGAGCCCAGGAGTTGGAGGTTGCTATGAGCTGTGATGCCAT
>CAUYQV010042465.1:0-10792 GCA_963574575.1 Galagoides demidoff
CCCCCCCCCCCCCCCGCCCCCCCCCCCCCCCCCCCCCCCCCCCGCCCCCGCCCCCCCCCCGCGGCCCGATAGTGAGAAGAGGGCGAGAGAGAGAGGAGGGAGAGAGAGAGAGGAGGGAGAGAGAGAGAGGAGGGAGAGAGAGAGAGAGAAGAGAGAGAGAGGAGGGGGAGAGAGAGAGGAGGGAGAGAGAGGAGTGAGAGAGAGGAGAGAGAGAGAGGAGGGAGGGGGGAGGGAGAGAGAGAAGGGGGCTGTATATCTTAAATTTAATGCAAAATGCCATGTTACAATTTCAATCTTAGACGATCATGATGTAGTTCTTGGTGAATCTAGGTGTAATGGAATGATTATTTAAATAGACCCCAAAGAACCTATGAAGTTTTCATTTGGCTATTGTTGCTTTAACTCTTTAATGTTTTTCTTTATTCATTGGACTAAGCCAATTTTAGAAACAAAATCCACAACCAAAACACATATGATGCAGCTGTTTTGAAAACACTGAATAGTATACCTTCAGTATGTCATTAAAATAGTGGTTGTGGTTAAACAAACAAGCAAAGAAAGGAATATTACTGCAATTCACGTATGATAAACTGAGAAAGCAATGTTTGAGAAGTTTTATCTGCTGTGTTTGCACTATACTGAGATAAATCTGGATAGTGTGACTAAAAGGTAGTTGACTGTGAGTAAGTGAAATTCCCAGTTAACACCAGGTTATGTTTCAGAAAAGTACCTTTGTCTTCATGCTTTATATCAGGAACATATGTTCACAATCCATCAGCCATAGTTTTAATTTACTAAGAAATGAAAGTATTTCATCCTGGTCCATCCACTTCTTTCTCCTGTATTTTAACATTCTCACTTTGAGATCAGGCACTTTGTGCCCAGGAACACATCACACCTTTACTAAAAGTGTACCCATCGGTAGAATAAATTTACTGAATTAATAAAGGAAGTGGATACCTTCATTAAGAAAACAAAGCACTGAATTATAATTTTACAGTCACAACACAAGCCCCAGCTCTTCCTAGGCACAGTGGAGCAACCTGGGCCCACTCATTTGTCTGGGGATCATGAGCCTCCACTGTATTCAGGTAGGTCTGTGCATCAGAGCCCCCAGCAGCATATAGTTTATCACCAAGCAGACAGACCCCCACTGAAGCCTGGCTGATGCTCATAAGATGCTGCTGCAGTCCGCATGCCTGTTTGGGATCACATCTCTCCACACAGCCTGAGACTCTGGAAGTCAAGCTGGACACAGAGCATTGTGCCCTCCCATAGCACACAGCAATCCATTCCAGGTCGTAGGCCACCCTCCTTTCTGACATCTGAGCACAAAGTGTCCATTTGTTAGTATGAGGATCAGAACATTCTACTGATTAGAGACAAGAACTTCCATCACAATCACCAACTGCATAAAGCTTTCCACTCGGTACTGCCACACCTACTGCGCTCCTGGGGGTGCACATAGTGGCTATGAAATTCCTCTGGCGAGCGTGAGGGTCCCATCTGTCTACTGTGTCAGGTAGCTTCAGCCATCATGTCCCCTTTCAGCATACATGGGACCTTCCAGGACTGAGGCCGGGCCCGTGTGTGGACATAGAGGGCATCCCACGCCAGGACTTTGTTTTGGGGTTGTAGCACCCTACAGTATTCAAAGTCTTCAGCCAGTCTCTTCCTCCAACCACCCACAGCATGTCACTTAACACTGCAACCCTGAACTGCAGCCTCTTCCCATTCATGTCCACGACAGGATCCACATGTTTGTGCGAAGATCGTACTTTTGAAGGCTGTTTGCTCCTTTTCTTGAATCTATCCTTCCAACTGCAAATACTGGGCCAACAGTTGACTTCCCAAGAGGATTTGCAGCCTGGTTGTCTCTCTGGTAATAAATGATACTTCATCGCCTCCATAATGAGTTTCTGACATTCTGTATTATTCTGGAAAAGTGCATTATTTTCCATGTCTGCCAGGAACTGTGGTGCAAGAAGAGGTAGCCTAACATAAGCCAAAAGCTGACTGAGATCTTTCCGTCTCTGATTACTTCCATAAAATGGTCCATAGTGTAATAGTGAGCTGCTTTGTGCAAATCTCTACAACCTTGGGCATCAGCAAAAGAACAGATTCCCAGACAGCTGGATGGTGAAGCTGTTTCTTTAAAGCTTACAGCATGCGTCTACAGCCTGCGAAAGCCAAAGAAGGCCAGCTGTGGATAACAGGTACTCAACACCATCTCCTTTATTCAGGGAGGCCTGCATATGCATACTGAATCAAGGATCACAATGAATTTGGTTCTACATCTTCGATTTTTATCTCTTCTTGTCTTGCTTCCCAGACATCATTAGTAAACATGTCAGCAAAGTAACCCAAGACAGCGGAGAGCACCAGTCTGGGAGGTGGAATTCTGCCGCCACCAGCAACTAAAATCATATCACACACTGTTTATGTCTCAGACACTTTTCCACTTCTAAGGTTTGCTGGGCATGATTAAGGACTTGGAAAAATCCGTCTGATGAACATGGCTCCGTAATATAGCAGGATGACTATGTCTAACTACTTTTGGAAGTCCAGATTGGGCTCCGGAGGCAGGCAGGGGTCACCGTGGGGCTGGGCAGCCAGACACTGGGAGGCAGGAAGCGGCGGGGTGGGGGTGGGGGGATCCAGGAGAGCGATGCTCCGCCCCTCCTCCCAACCCCTTCCAGGCAGCCTCTCCCCTCCACTCCCCCTCCATCAGGTGGCCTTGGCCAGGGGTACAGACTCACCTGGCAGCCAGGGAGGGGGTCGGCGGCTGGAATCGGGTCGGGCACCGGTTTTCTCTCTCCATGCAGCAGCGCACACACACAGCTGCATGTCCCACACCCTTGACAAGCCCCGCCCCACCACCCTGGGGAGCACCGAGACTGCGGGCTGGCGGCTTCTGTTCCCCACCTCAGAGTGTGCTCCAGTGACCTGGAGCCAGGGCTACCATAGCTGGAAGGGATTGGGCTCGCTGGTCCTTATCTTTTCCCCCCAAAGGCTCAGAGTTTAGCAGCTCTACAGATCAGGGCAGGCCTGACCATAAACCCAACTGCAGGAGCACAAAACAGTAGTTAGCCTGTCCCTTCCTGCCTTAAATCTTGGTGCTTAGCCGGGGAGGGGCAAAATGGCTGACTGGAGCCAGTTTTTGACAGAAGCGCCCATCTAGAGGGAAGGATTATGACCACAAAGTACCCAACATTGCTGACGACTGGGAGCCGAGCTCAGAGAGAATAGCCCTAACTGCACATCACCAATGCTGAGGCACCTGAGACTCCAAGAAAGTAAATTTCAGGTACAAAACTCATCCCAAAGGAAAAGTATCTGCCCCCTCCCCCAAGAGTGTTGTTTTTTTTTTTTTTCTTTTTGGCTAGCTGTAGGTTTTCTACAGGCGAGCAAGCAGTGAACTGAGGACCTCTTGTCTCACCCCCAGGAGAGAGCTACAGGAAGTGGGGACTACTCATCCAGAGGGACCCTGCTGTGACCCTGAGCACTCTCTTACCAGGCATGAAAGTTGAACTAATGCTTTCCCTGCCATTTTGAACTTCCAGGACACCCTCCCCTACTCACCTGAAGGTCCAGAAGCCTAAACCCCTATAGAGACGAGAATGTCTGCAGTTCATTGCCAGGTCTGAGCACTGGTGGTAGAAAAGCTACACTGTAACAGTGAGCCGAGCAGTAGTGCAGAGAAAGGGAGGAGGCTGTTGGGTATGGCTCTATGAAAGTGCAAACCAGGTGCAGGAGGAGGCTAGTGAGCCACACACCCTGCTCTGCCAGAACTGAGCGCACTGCACACCACCCTGCCAGAGCCACTCACCACACACCCCACCCTGCCAGAGTCATTTACTCTACCCTGCCAGAGATGCCAGCCCTGTACCCAGAGTGGCTGGTCGGGCTTCCCACACTCTGCTCAGCCAGAGCCGCTTGCTGCAAGCTCTGCCCTACCAGAGCCATCGGGCACCTCACCCTGCCAGAACCATTCTCAGTGCCCCACTCTGCTGCTAGAGCCGTGCACCCCATGCTTCTGTAGCAGCCACTGCAGCCTCCTCCCTGCCCATGGGACCTACCTGGGAGCTGTGCAGAGACACCTCCCACAAAGATTCGGCAACAGTAGAGAGATCCCGCTGGGGTCTAATCTTGGAAAGACACCTCTCCAACTCTGAGGACTGCCAGAGGAAGCCAGACCTCACCCTATAGGATACCAGTGCTGCAGAGTAGCTGGGGCAAAGGTGCAGTGGCTGAGGGAGAAAATCATTTGACTTGTTTTCCTCAGGTTTGGACTGAGCTCAGGTAAAACACTCTCCAGTTGCCATTGAGTACCCAAGGCAGGCAGGCCTCACCTCCTCCAGCTGGCAGGTGGCAGAGGGTGGTGGGCAGGCCAAGGGGGCATTGACTTTCCTTTGACTCTGGCAGATGCAAAGCCCTGGCACATCTGCTTATTGGAGGGAGCAGGACCACAGGCCCATGAGGTTACCAGTAACTGGGCATGAAAGAGGAGCAAGGTGGGGAAAGAGATACCAGACCACTGGTCCAACTCTGCTACTGGGTGGGCCTTTCTGACTCCACAGAGCACCAAGTGAGCCACATTTGAGTAGCTAGTAGTTCCCTGCTATCTAGTTACTGGAGACATTTTGAACTCCCCCACTTGAGAGTTGGTACTGACTGGGTCAATTGGTTTAGAACTCCTAACCTGGGCCAATCACCCAAGGACCCTCTTGGGTGGTATCCTGGTTGTGTGGCAACAAGAAGGGTTGATTTTTCTCTCCCAGGTGTTGCCTATGGGGGACAGGGTGGCTTGCTTGCTTGTATTTCTCCATAGCTGAGATTTCAACTCAGAGTCACTGATCCACTAGGAGAAGAAAAAGAGAAGCTGAATATAAGCGAACCACCAAGCAGGTCTCCAGAGCCACAGACTGTAATTCTGTATGGGTCCTTTGCAAAGCTTTAGGGGAAAAAAGCTACAGTTACTAGTCCCAGATCCTTGGCAAAGGGCTGTTTAACCATAATTAAAGGAGCCCCCAATCCCATTTCACCTTATCTGCCCATCTAGCCAAATGGTGAAAAATAATCATGGGGCAGAATCAGCAGAAAAACTCTGGCAACATGAATAATCAGAGTAGATCAACTCCTCCAAGAAATGACAAAATAGACATACCAGATGATTCCATTCATAAACAAATGGCTGAGATGTCAGAAATTGAGTTCAGAATTTGGATGGAAAATAAGATCAACAGAATGGAGGTAAAGATGGAATTAGAATTTCAAGGAGTAATTCAAAAGTTGTCTCAAGAATTCAATGAATTTGAAGACAAAATCACCAAAGATTTTGACACAGTGAGGCAAGAACTTGCATCCCTCAAAGATCTAAAAATACAGTAGAATCCCTCAGTAACAGAATAGGAGGCAGAAGAAAGGATCTCTGACATTGAAGACAAAGCTTTTGAATGCACCCAAATGCTCGAAGAGGAAGATAAGTGGAGAGCAAAAACAAACCATTCTCTCAGAGAGCTCTGGGATAATTTGAAGAAAACTAATATTCACCTTATAGGAATTCCTAAAGGGGACAAAGTTGCTTTAAAAGGCACAGATATTCTACTGGAAGAAATAATTGACAAGAACTTCCCAAACATGGCAAAAGATTCCAAAATTCAGGTAGTAGACAGTTTCAGAACCCCAGCACAACTTGACCCAAATAAGGCATCTCCCAGACTCATTATAATTAACTTCACCAAAGTTACTATGAAGGAGGAAATTCTGCAAGCAGCCAGACATAATAAAACCATAACCTACAAGGGGATGAATATTAGAATGACTACATATCTCTCTGCTGAAAACTTTCAAGCTAGAAGAGGGTAGTCATCAAACTTTAATCTTCTAAAACAAAATAACTTTCAACCCAGGATCTTGTATCCAGCTAAACTGAGTGTCATTTATGATGGAGAAATTAAATACTTTAATGGCAGGTGACACCTGTGTCTCAGTGAGTAGGGCGCCGGCCCCATACACCAAGGGTGGCAGGTTCAAACCCAGCCCCGGACAAATTACAACAAAAAAATAGTTGGACATTGTGGGGGGCGCCTGTAGTCCCAGCTACCTGGGAGGCTAAGGCAGGAGAATCGCCTAGGCTCAAGAGCTGGAGGTTGCTGTGAGCTGTGATGCAACGGCACTCTACCAAGGGCAAGAAAGTAAGACTCTGTCTCTAAAATAAATAAATAAATACTTTAATGGCATTTACATGTTGAAGAAATTTGCCATAACTAAACCAGTTCTCCAGGATATTGTCATACCTATCCTCCATAATGACCAGAACAATCCTCTACCACCCAAGTAAACTCACTCAGAAACTTTTGATCAAACTCCAACTTCCACAGTGGCAAAAGGCTTAAAAATGTCCACTGGACTTTTGAAAAACTTGATACCCAAAATACTACCAAGCTTATCAATACTCTCTATTAATGTGAATGGCTTAAATTGTCCTCTAAAGAGGAACAGGTTGGCTAACTGGATCTAAAAACTCAGGCCAGCTATCTGCTGCATACAAGAATCTCATCTTACCTTAAAAGATAAATATAGACTCAGGGTGAAGGGATAGTCATCTATAATTCAGGCAAATGGAAATCAGAAAAAAGCAGGTGTTACAATTTTATTCGTAGATACAATAGGCTTTAAACCAACAAAAGTAAGATAAGGATGGTCACTTCATATTTGTTAAGGCGAGACTCAACATGAGATTTCAATTATTATTTATGCACCCAATCAGAATGCACCTCAATTTATAAGAAGACTCTAACAGACATAAGCAACTTGATTTCCTCTAGCAGCATGATTAACACCCCTTTGGCAGTGTTGGATAGATCCTCCAATGAGAAACTAAGCAAAAATTATTATAGATTTAAACTTAACCATTCAACAATTGAATTTAATAAACATCTACAGAACATTTCATCCTAACAAAACTGAATACACATTCTTCTCACCAGCCCATGAAACATACTCCAAAATTGATCACATCTTAGGTCAAACTCCAACTTCAATAAATTTAAAAGAATAGAAATAAGGCCTTGCATTTTCTAGGGTCATCATAGAATAAAAGTTGAACTCAGTAATAATAGGAATCTGCATACTCATACAAAATCATGGAAATTAAATAACCTCATGCTGAATGACAGCTGGGTGAAATTAGGAAGGAAATTACCAAATTTTTGGAACAAAATGATAATGAAGAAATTACCAGAATCTCTGGGATACTGCAAAGGCAGTCCTAAGAAGGGAACTTAGCTTGGCGCCTGTGGCTCAATCAGCTAAGGCGCCAGCCACGTACACCTAAGGTGGCAGGTTTGAATCCCTAGCCTGGGCTCGCCAAACAACAATGATAGCTGCAACCAAAAAATGGCTGAGCGTTGTGGAGGGCACCTGTGGTCCCAGCTACTTGGGAGGCGGAGGCAGGAGACTCGCTTGAGCCCAGGAGTTGGAGGTTGCTATGAGCTGTGATGCCATGACACTCTACCCAGGGGGACAGCTTGAGGCTCCGTCTCAAGAAAAAAAAAAAAAAAAGAAGGGAACTTATAGCTTTGCAAGCCTTCCTCAAGAGAACAGAAAGAGAGGAAGTCAAGAACTTAATGGGACATCTCAAGCAACTGGAAAAGGAAGAACATTCCAACCCCAAACCCAGCAAAAGAAAAGAAATAACTAAAATTGGAGTAGAATTAAATGAAATTGAAAACAAAAGGATTATATAACAGATCAATAAATCAAAAAGTTGTTTTATAAAAAGGTCTATAAAATAGATAAACCTTTGGCCAACCTAACCAGAAATAAAAGAGCAAAATTCCTAATTTCATCAATCAGAAATGATAAAGGCCAAATAATGACAGACTTCTCAGAAATTCAAAAAAATCCTTAATGAATATTATAAAAAACTCTATTCTCAGAAGTATGAAAATCTGAAGGAAATAGACCAATAGTTGAAAACATATCACCTTCCTAGACTTAGGCAGAAAGAAGTGGAAATGTTGAACAAGCCTATAACAAGTTCTGAAATAGCATCAATTATAAGAAATCTCCCTAAAAAGAAAAGCCCAGGACCAGATGGCTTCACATCAGAATTCTACCAAACCTTTAAAGAGGAACTAGTACATATATTACTTAACCTTTTCCAAAACATAGAAAAAGAAGGAATACTCCCCAACACATTCTATGAACTAAATATCACCCTGATCCCTAAACCAGGAAAAGACCCAACAAGAAAAGAAAATTATAGGCCAATATCTCTAATGAATACTGATGCAAAAATATTCAATAAGATCTTAGCAAACAGAATCCAACAACACATTAAACAAATTATACATCATGACCAGGTGGATTTCATCCCAGGGTCCCAAAGATGGTTCAATATATGCAAATCTATAAATATAATTCATCACATAAACAAAATAAAAAACAAAGACTATATGGTTCTCTCAATTGATGCAGAAGAACTTTTTGATAATATCCAGCATCCTTTTTTGATCAGAACACTTAAGAAAATAGGTATAGAAGGAACATTTCTTAAAGTGATAGAGGCCATCTATAGCAAACCCACAGCAAATATCATGTTGAATGGAGTAAAATTGGAATAATTTCCACTCAGATCAGGAACAAGGAAAGGTTTCCCATTGTCTCCACTGCTTTTTAACATTGTAATGGAAGTCTTAACCATTGCAATCAGACATGAGAAGGCAATCAAGGGGATCCAAATAGGATCAGAGAAAATAAAACTGTCACTCTTCGCAGATGATATGATTGTATATCTGGAAAACCCCAGGGACTCAACTACAAAACTCCTAGAAGTGATCAAGAAATACAGCAGCATCTCAAGATACAAAATCAATACTCACAAATCTGTATCCTTTATATATACCAACAATAGTCAGGTGAAAAAACAATCAAAGACTCTATTCCCTTTACAATAGTGCCAAAGAATATGAAATATCTGGGAGTGTATCTAACAAAGGATGTGAAAGATCTCTATAAAGAGAACTATGAAACCTGAGAAAATAAATAGCTGAAGATGTTAACAAATGTAAAAATATACCATGCTCATGGCTGGGAAGAATCAACATTGTTAAAATGTCTATACTTCCCAAAGCAATCTACAGATTTAATGCAATCTTTATTAAAGTACCTCTGTCATACTTTAAAGATCTGGAAAAATTAGCACTTCATTTTATATGGAAACAGAAAAAACTCAAATAGCCAAGACATTACTCAGAAATAAAAACAAATCAGGAGGTATCATGCTAGCATATTTCAGACTATACTATAAATCAATAGTGATCAAAACAGCATGGTACTGGCACAAAAATAGAGAGGTAGATGTATGGAACAGAATTGAAAACCAAGAGATAGATAAACCCAGACACTTATCATCATTTGATCTTTGATAAGCCTACCAAAAATATAAATTGGGGGAAAGATTCCCTATTTAACAAATGGTATTGGGTGAATTGGCTGGTGACTTGTAGAAGACTGAAATTGGACCCACACCTTTCACCATTAACAAAAAGTGACTCTCATTGGATTAAAGATTTAAACTTAAGACATGAAACTATAAAAATTCTTGGAGGCAGTGCAGGAGAAACACTTTAAAAAATTGGCCTGGGAGAATACTTCATGAGAAGGACACCCTGGGCAATTGAAGCAACATCAAAAATACATTACTGGGATCTGATCAAACTAAAATGTTTCTTCACTGCCAAGAACACAGTAAGTAAAGGAAGTAGACAGCCCTCAGAGTGGGAGAGGATTTTCGCAGGTTATATTTCTGACAAAGGTCTAATAACCAGAATCCACAGAGAACTTAAACTTATTAATAAGAAAAGAACAAACGATCCCGTTTTATTGTGGGCAAGAAACATGAACAGAAGAAGACAGGTGCATGGTCTACAGACACATGAAAAAATGTTCATCTTTAATCATCAGAGAAATGCAAACCAAAACCACTTTGAGATATCATCTAACGCCAGTAAGAGTAACCCACATCACAAAATCACAAAGTTACAGATGTTGACGTGGATGTGGAGAAGAGGGGAACACTTCTGCACTGCTGGTGGGAATGCAAGCTAGTATGTTCCTTTTCGAAAGAAGTTTGGAGAACACTCAGAGATCTAAATTTAGACCTGCCATTTGATCCTACAACTCCTCTAACAGGTGTAAATTCAAAAGACCAAAAATCACTTGGCAACAAAGATATATTTGCTCCAAATTGTTCACTGGAGCTCAATTCATAATTGCCAAGTCTTGGAAAAAGCCCAGTGCCCATCAACCCATGATGAATTAATAAATTATGGTATATGTATACCATGGAATACTATGCAGCCATTAAAAAGATGGAGTCTTTTACCTCTTTTATGTTTACATGGATGAAGCTGGAACATATTCTTCTTAGTAAAATTTCTCAGAAATGGAAAAAAAATCCAATTTACTCAGTACCACTGTGAAATCAATTTATAATCACTCACATTTTCATATGAGAGATTAATCACAACTTTAGCTCAGGATGAAGTAGGGAAAGGGAGAGGGATGGTAAGGGAAGGGGGTGATTTGATAGCGGGAGGGTTAGTAGTGGGACCACACCTAAGGAGCATATTGCAAAGGTGCAAATCAAATTTATTAAATATTAAACACAGATGTCTTAACACTGTGATTAAGTAAATGAGGTGAAAGCTATGTTAATTAGTAGGATGTAAGCACTCCAGTTTGTATAAATAATCAACACATTGGAAGGGCGGAGCCAAGATGG
>CAUYQV010042471.1:0-12568 GCA_963574575.1 Galagoides demidoff
CCCCTGGGTAGAGTGCCATGGCATCACAGCTCATAGCAACCTCCAACTCCTGGGCTCAAGCGAGTCTCCTGCCTCCGCCTCCCAAGTAGCTGGGACCACAGGCGCCTGCCACAACGCCCGGCCATTTTTTGGTTGCAGCCATGGTTGTTTGGCGGGCCCGGGCTGGGGATACGAACCCGCCACCTAGAACCCGCCACCTTAGGTGTATGTGGCTGGCGCCTTAGCCGACTGAGCCACAGGCGCCGAGCCGGTTCAGGCGATTCTTAAACTCCTGAACTCAGGTGATCCACTCACTTTGGCCTCCCAGAGTACTAGGATTATAGGCATGGCTAGAAGTTTTGTTTTACTTAAAAAAAGTTGACCAAGTGTTAGTGATCAGCATCAATGTATCCCAATCCACTACTCATACTGGACATGCTAGATACTCCTCCTATTCTGTTCACATCCATAGATGCATGGCCTCCGCTACTGTAGTAGCTGCTGTTCATTGCTCCTTGGCCACCTATGCACTATTTGATTTAAATCACTGGAGTTTGCCTATAAAACTTGGTCATATCCACTCACGCTGCTGTGGCCACCATAGCCGTGTCCATAACCACCACTCAGCTGCTGGCTGGCTGGGCCACCGTAACTGGACTGGTTTGACAAGCCCACCCTCCCATCATTTGGCCACCACCACTTGCTCCTGCTGCAGACTTCAAGAAGAGTTCTAAGTATCTGTGTTGCATACTGGCTTTGTCTTTTGACATAGCTGCCACGGTATCTTCATAAATTACAGACTCAACATCTGCTTCACCTCGTTACTCTGCCATTAAGATCAATTTCAACGGGTATTCTCACAGGATTGAGAGATAAAAAAATTGTAAATGTTATTTTCAGTAGCTCTATAAGGTAATCTACACATGTGTACACAGTGCCCTATTGTGCTCTGGAACGTAGATGCATATCCTCATAACTGATCACACATTCCAAAATACCAATAATCAGGGTCTCTTCCAAATCTATCTATCTGACCCCAGTCTATAACCATTACTGTAGTTATTATAATCTGCATAGCCTTCACCATAAGCACCATGGCTCATCCTCTCAAAGCGTGCTCCTCTGCTAATGCTGTCAAACCCACTGGCAGCCCCAGGTCTCAGGACCTGGCCACTGCATGGTCATAAGCTTTCATGATGGATCACAGTGAGTTCTGACTTTAGCTCGACTGCTCATAAATATTTCGACATACCTGAGAAGAACTGAACAATTTCTTCCTTGCCACATCCAAAGGGGAGTCCTCTAAGCTGTACCTGCTGTATCAGGTCTACTTGAAGCAGTATGCTTTAACACCAAATCCATTTCAATTTTGTTCGACTCGAATACTTCTACATATCTGCATCCCACAGTTTCTCTGTCTTCTTTCAGGGTCAATTTGACTTCTTTTTTTTGAGCACTTATAACGTGAAGTGTTGACTTTTATTTTATTTTTATTGTTGAGGATTCATTGAGGGTACAGAGAACAAGGTTATACTGATTGATTGATTTGTTAGGTAAAGTCTCTCTTCTAATTGTGTCCCACCTCCAAGAGTGATTCATCTTTTTTTTTTTTGAGACAGAGCCTCAAGCTATCCCCCTGGCTAGAGTGCCATGGCATCACAGCTCATAGCAACCTCCAACTCCTGGCTCAAGCGAGTCTCCTGCCTCTGCCTCCCAAGTAGCTGGGACTACAGGCGCCCGCCACAACGCCCGGCCATTTTTTGTTTGCAGCCATCATTGTTGTTTGGCAGGCCCGAGCTGGGGATTCGAACCCGCCATCTTAAGTGTACGTGGCTGGCGCCTTAGCCAATTGAGCCACAGGCACCGAGCCGTCATCTTCTGGTGAGTTCAACAAAAGCCTCACCACTTGGTCTGTCTTCTCTTATGAGCCTCATTTTGAAATTTATAGTCTGGGGATCAAGGGTTATCAGGTTAAAATGCTCCAAGGCACACAGCTGACAAACCCATATATTTTTCTTTTTTTGAGACAGAGCCTCAAATTGTCACCCTGGGTAGAGTGCCGTGGCATCACAGCTCACAGCAACCTCTAACTCCTGGGCTCAAGTGAATTCTCTTGCCCCTGCCTCCCGAGTAGCTGGGACTACAGGCAACTGCCGCAACACCCAGTTTTTTTTCTTTTTTTTTGGTTGTAGCCGTCATTGGTGTTTGGCAGGCCTGGGCTGGATTCGAACCCGCCAGCTCAGGTGTATGTGGCTGATGCCTTAGCCACTTGAGCCACAGGCGCTGAGCCTCCTTTTTTCTTGAGACAGAGTTGCAAGCTGTTGCCTTGGGTAGAATGACATGGCATCATAGCTCACAGCAATCTGAAACTCTTGGGCTTAAGTGATTCTCTTCCCTCAGCCTCCCAAGTAGCTGGGACTACAGGCATCTGCCACAACACCCAGCTATTTTTTTTTGTTGTTGTTGCAGTTGTCATTGTTATTTTAGCTGGCTTGGGCCAGGTTTGAACTCTCCAGCCTCAGAGTATGTGGCTGGCGCCCTACCCACTGAGCCATGGGTACTGCCAAGGGGTAGGGGGGATTGCTATATTATTATTTTGGGGGGTATGCCTGAAACATTATATACACTTTAAAAATATGATAAAAGGAACAGGCTATCCTGCAGAAAACAGAGCCCCTGCCAACAGAGCATTTCATAAAAGCAGTGTGTAAATAGACCAAGTATGGTCAGCCCAAACTGGAACAAGCCGAGAAAATCACAAGCTGGTGTAAACAGCTGCAGTGTAGGCAGCATAGATGGCAGCGGGAGAGGGGACCAGGATAAAGAGAGTTTGAAGCCAGCCTATGAAGGGCCACTTACAGCACATCAAAAGCCCTGGGCTTTATCCCCTGCAGAATGAAAAGCTAATGGAACATTAGTCTTACAAAATGATGAAAGCGACATGGTTCCCTGCACCCAAGGATCTCAAGTCTACTGTGATAAGAAAAAACAATGTCTACAATACTGAAATCAGAGAATGCCACGGGTCTGAAGAGAGTGCTGTGGGAGCACAGAGGAAGGTCAGGCGCATTCCACAGGGGACATCTATCCTAACTATGGCCTAGAAGGTTAGGGGGTTTGCTAGTTGGAAAAGTCAAAGGGGAAGAAGAACAATTCAGAAAGGGGAAAAAGTGCATAAAAAGCCATACAAAGACTCCAGGGAAATGCCCACAGCTCATAAGGCAAGAATGGGGAGAGCCCATGGGGGTAGGGTGGGGTAGACCCTTTGCTGACTTTCACACACTCGCTCACATATTTCAGCCTACTGGCCTCACTCCTCACTCAGCCTGGAATGTTCTTTTCAGATCTTCTTCATCTGCAGAAACAATATGCATTTTTAAATAGATCCAGCTCAAAGGTTTCCTTGATCTCCCAAAGGAAAATGATTTCTTTCATCCTCTGAGCTCACATAGCATATTGACTATCTCTAATTAACATTCAGTTCTATATTAGACATATATGAAGAACAACGTGGCTCTATATTCTCCTGACTATACATGCCAATGCAGCATTCATTAGAGGTAGAGCTGATCTCTTCATTCATCTTTGTATCTCTTCCTCTTATGCATAAGAGAAAGAAATCATATTACAATGCTTTGCAAATATGATAGAACCTCCATAGTTAACCACCTCCCTACACTGACTACCTCTTTAACCTAATTTTCACAGATGAGACATGCATCACATGTACATATCAGTACAGTAAGCCTAGTTGTTTTTTTTTTGAGATGGAGCCTCAAGCTATCCCCCTGGGTAGAGTGCCATGGCATCACAGCTCATAGCAACCTCCAACTCCTCGGTTCAAGCAAGTCTCCTGCCTCCGCCTCCCAAGTAGCTGGGACCACAGGCGCCTGCCACAACGCCTGGCCACTTTTTGGTTGCAGCCATCATAGTTGTTTGGCGGGCCCGGGCTGGGGATTCGAACCTGCCACCTTAGCCGATTGAGCCACAGGCACCAAGCCAGTAAGCCTAGTTTTATATATTGGCCAGTTTGTTACAGTCTCCTCAGTGGTCAACTTATAGAAGTCCTATTGTAGCAGGTACTCAAAAACAGAATTGTTGACACATAGAATTTTCCTAATAGGGCAATAGTATTTGGTTCTTTTCAGTTTATAGTTTTTGAGTACCTTCTATGTATCAAGGATGTACCAGACATGGTGCTGAGTTCTTTTACATATTTTATTTGGTGTTCCTAGTAGTTATGCCAAGTAGTTCTTGGCCTTATTTTACATATAAACAAGTTAATAATCAAGTATCATATAGGTCTAAGATACATACCTAAGATATAACTGGTGATATATAACTGGTGGTCTAAGATATAACTGGTGAGTATTGGCACTGCAGAGTTACAGCAAAGGCTGATGCTAGAGAAGCCTCAGAAAGGGCTTCCCTTTGGGACTGTCATTATTTAGTCCTATTCTTTTTGTTTGTTTTTAGACAGAGTCTCACTCTGTCACCCTGGGTATAGTGCCATGGCATCACAGCTCATAACCACCTCAAATTGTTGGGCTCAAGTGATCCTCTTGCCTCAGCCTCCCAAGTAGATGGGATGACAGGTGCCTGCCATAAGGCCTGGCTAGTTTTTCTAATTTTTTTAGTACAGATGGAATCTGGCTCTTATGCAGGCTGGTCTCAAACTCCTGAGCTCTATTCTTTATACTGGATCTCATATGGTCTGAATGTTTATGATCCCCCCACATTCATATATTAAAATCCTAAACCCCAAGGTAATAGTATTAGGAAATGGGGTCTTTAGGAGGTGATTTGGTCAGGTGGATGGGGCCCTCATGAATGAGATTAATGTCCTTAAAAAGAGACTCAAGAGAGATGCCTTGCTGCTTCTATCATGTGAGGACACAGCATCTTACTATTATAAGTTAGAAGAGACTCTCTCTCACTAGACATTAAATCTGCCTTGATCTTGTACTTTCCAACCTCTAAAACTATGATAAATAAATTCTTGTAGTTTATAAAGCACCTAGTTTATGCCATCTTGTTGTAACAGCCCAAGAATTCTATTCCGAAGAACTGAAAACAGGTACTCACAAGTACACATACAGTGTGTTCATAGCAGCACTATTCATAATAGACACAAAGTGGAAACAGCCCAGACATCCACTGACGAAGGAATGGATAAACAAAGCATGCTATATCCATACTATAGACTACTACTCATCTACGGCACTGCCCGCCCACAGAGCGCTATTCGCCCCCTCGCCCTCAGGGCCCTAGAGCCACCACACCCTCAGGGCCTTAGAGCCACTGCACTTGACACCCACAGGGCGCTAGAGCCACTGCATTTCACGCCCATAGGCCGCTAGAGCCACTGGATTTACACTAGTGAGCACTGCATCTCCAAGGGGTTGGGGGAACACCCTTCCAACCCTCATGCCCTCCAAAGGAAAGGAGTAGGGCACCGGCCCCATATACCAGAGGTGGTAGGTTCAAACCTGGCCCCAGCCAAAAACTGCAAACAAAAAAAGAAATGCCTAGGTAGAGGCCAAGTGTGCAATGACGGGTTGCCTACAATACCCTACCTGGGCCCAAAACCTGTGGTTTTGAATTTCTTATTGTCTGCTTGGTGATGTAAAGATATTGTTGTATTGTTGAAAATGCTAAAAAGTCTTCAGATTCCCCTATGATAATAGTGACAAGAAAAAGAAGAACCATTTATGTTTATCTAGAGCACAGAAAATCAAGCTGTTAGTGAAAGTGGACAACTTGTACTTCTCTAAAAACATGAGTGAGATCCAAATACGTAGTCCAAAATGATTACTGTTACTTCTTAGAGAGGCAGGATCACGATGGCTGACTAGACACAGGTGGTATGTGCCTCATCCACACAGAGGAACCAGAATAGGAAGCAGATGCTCACATTTCAAACAGATCTCGTAGGAGAGCACACTAACTTATTTATTTATTATTATTATTATTTTTTTGTAGAGACAGAGTCTCACTTTATTGCCCTCTATAGAGTGCTGTGGCGTTACACAGCTCATGACAATGCCACAATGCCTAGCTACTTTTTTGTTGCAGTTGTCATTGTTGTTTTAGCTGGCCCAGGCTGGGTTCAAACCCACCAGCCTTGATGTATGTGGTTGGCGCCCTACCCAGTGAGCTACGGGCACTGCCAACACTTATTTTTTTGAGATATGGTCCCGCTCTGTTGCCCAGGCTGGAATGCAGTGGCACAATCACAGCTCACTGCAACTTCAAATTCTTCCCATCCCAGCCTCCCAAGTAGCTACTGATATGTGCCATCACTCCTGGCTAATTTTTTTACAGCAGAACCTCTATACTTGACCACCTCTTTATATTATTTTCTTTAATTTCCTTTCCTTTAATATAGGTCTACAGATGGTAAATCCTGTTCTATGCTTTTTGAAAATATTTTCACTTTGCCTTCATTCTTAAAAGATATTTTCCCTGTGTAGTGAATTCTAGTTTGGCAAATATTTCCTGAAAGCAACTTAAACACACATCATTCCACTGCCATTTGGGTATCACGGTTGTTGAGGAGTCACTTGTCGGTCTAACAGCTGCTTTTTGGAAGGAAATCTTTTGTTCTGGCTGCTTTCATACTCTTCTCTTTGTTGAGTTTCTATCACATGATGATGTTTCTAGATTTCTTCTTGTTTATTCCACACATTTTCTTAATGAGCTTTTTTGGTTTGTTTTAATTTTTTGTAGAGACAAGGTCTCATTATGTTGCCCAGGCTGGTCTTGAGCTCCTGGGCACTCAAAGTGCTGGCACTGCACACATGATCCTCCGTGCCTGGCTCAGTAAGATTCTTGAATACTGACTATCGTTTACACATCTAATAAGTTCTGCAAATGTTGCCCCTGCTTCATTCTCATTTTCTTCTAAGACTTTAATTAAAGCTATATCAATTAAAAGCCCTTTAGAGGGCAGCGCCTGTGGCACAAAGGAGTAGGGCGCCAGCCTCATATACGGGAGGTGGCGGGTTCAAGCCCAGCCCCAGCCAAAAACTGCAACAACAACAAAAAGCCCTTTAGGGTTTCCGCTCATAGTGGGAGATGGTTCACTAGAATTCCCATCCTAGGCAAATGCCAGACTTGGACAAGGTACAAACTTCATACTCCTTCCATGAAAAAAGCACAGCTGTAACTCTCAGCCATTTTCTTCCTGGTCAGTGCTACAGTTTTAAAGTAAAATTGGCTCTGCATGCTGGCTCCTCAATCTGAGTGCTACTTCCCTCCCTAATCTTGATCCAGAATTCCCCAATATTTCATTAAGCGTCAATATCTTATTAGGTTTAAGGCTTTTTTTTTGGGGGGGGGTTTATGTACTTGTTAAAATTGCTTAACTAGGTCATCCATACATTATTAGAGCCTAGTTTTTAGGTTCTTTATAAATGGACTGAAGCAATACATTTTTAGGTTCTTTTTTATTTTCTTTCTCCTGGCTATAGCCCAGTGGTATTATCATAGCTAGCTGGAACTTCAAGCTCCTGAACTCAAGTGATTCTCCTGCCTCAGCCTCAGGAGCTTGGACTACCAGTACACGCTACCATGCCCAGCTAATTTTTCTGTTTTTTGTAAAAGTGGTGCCTTGTTCTTGTTCAGGCTGTTCTTGAACTCCCGACCGCAAGCCATTCTCCTTCTTGGTATTCCAAAGTGCTAGGATTATAGGCATGAGCCACCTTGCCCAATGTAGGCTCATTTTTACCTCTACTACCAGGTCAGGTTTCATACAGTTATAGTGATCATAACTGTTTTAATGAGGTTAGGACTTTAAAGTATTGTATAAAAGGAATCAACTGGCTTGGCACCTGGAGCTCAATGGTTAAGGCGCCGGCCATAGACACTGGGCCTGTCAGGTTCAAATCCAGCCCGGGCCTGCCAAACAACAACAAAAAAATAGCTGGGCATTGTGGCGGGAGCTTGTAGTCCCAGCTACTTGGGAGGCTGAGACAAGAGGATCACTTAAGCCCAAGAGTTTGAGGTTGCTGTGAGATGTGATGCCACGGTACCCTACTGAGGGTGTAGTGAGACTCTGTCTCAAAAAAAAAAAAAAAAGAATCAACTATTAAATTTCTTAGTATTTAAACATGACATAAAAAATAGTTTTGTTAAAATCACCAGAAAAGTATTCCCTTTCATGCCCTCATGGCTTTATGCCACAGAAATATTATGGAATAGAACAGATTAAATTTGAACATTACCAAGTTCTAGAAAAATGGTGGGACTGTTTCTATTATACATGCAGGTATCAAAAGACAACCACAGGATATGAGGGAAACAGAAACAACACTAATAATATTCAGTTTAACTAATACTTTCCTTACTTTGACAATAGTTACCACATGCTCGCCTGATGCCAGCCTATGTAAGCTACAAATCTACTTGTCATATCTTAATCAGAGCCTGCTGTCAGCTACTCAGGGAGAGACCCACAAGGAGAAAAGAGGTACAAGTGCAAAGGAAATTCATGCCCTATCCCTATTTTACTGAAAAAAAATCTTCCTTTAAAATAAATAAACAATTGCGGATCACCAAAAATTTATGGAAAAAAATAACACAAAGAAAGATTTAAAAGAATCCTAATAATTCTCCAGAGAGAGTGAAAAGGATACTGCCACCCTCTTTTAAAAAACAGCTATTTTAAAAAAGCAATTCTAAAATAAGAAAAAGGTATTGGGAATAAAAAATAAGTTGCTGAACAGACTGATAATAAATCATATAAGCATTTAATTTTATTTCCTTTGGTATGATACCAGTATGTGGTTACGTTTTAAAAAATAAGAATACTTTGAAAATTTTTAGAGATACATACTGAGGCAGCTATGAATGAAATTATATAAAGTCTCTCATTTGCTTAAACATAACTCAGTGAATGAAGGTTGAATAGGTGGGGAAGACATAGATTAAGTAAGACTGGCTAGGCTGGGTGCGGTGGCTCATGCATGTAATCCTAGCAATCTGGGAGGCTGAGGTGGGTGGATTGCTTGAGCTCATGAGTTTAAGACTAGCCTGACCCTATCTCTACTAAAAAATAAAAAAACTGAAGCAAGAGGATTGCTTGAGCCCAAGAGTTGAAGGTTGCTGTGAGCTATGATGCCATGACACTCTACCCAGAGCGACAGCTTGAGACTCTGTCCCTCGCCTCCCAAGAAATTCACTACATGTTGATAACTGCTAAAAAGTGGGAGAATGGAATATAGGACTTAATTCAATTATACTCTCTAATTAGGTATATGTTTGACATTTTCCATAATAGAAAGGAAAGAAAAAAGGACTTGAAATGAAACATACAAAAATCCCAATAACATTTTGATATCTAATGAGAAAATTTTAAAGATTTTGAGAGAGAAAAAGCTAGTACGTACAAAGGAATCAGAATCTCACTGACATCAGATTTCTCACCAGCAACACTGGCCATGAGAAGTGAATGGAAGGTTTTCAAAGGTCTGAGGAAAATGACTTTCATTCTACAAACTGACACTGATCCAAACTATTAAGTGAAACGACAAAATAAATAAGACATTTTCGGATATGGAAATATAGGCAGTTTTCATCCATGTTTTAGAAAACAACTTTCTCAAAGATGTACTCTAGAAACATGACACAGATAAAGAGTGGAATAACAGCACACATGGGTCGGGAGACAGAACAACATGGGATGTAAGATATAGTTTACTTCAGAGTACGAAGAAATTAAGAAAAGTGGTAAGAAATTAAAGGAGGATGCCAGGCCCAGTTGCTCACACCTGTAATCCTAACAGTCTGGGAGGCCGAGACAGGTGGATTTCTTGAGGTCAGAGAGTTGGAGACCAACCTGAGCAAGAGTGAGACCCTGTCTCTACTAAAAACAGAAAAACTAGCAGAGTGATGTGTCAGACGCCTATAGTTCCAGCTGCTTGGGAGGCTGAGGCAAGAGGATACCTTGAGCCCTAGAGTTTGAGGTTGCTATGAGCTATGATGCCATGGCATTCTTCCCAGGGCAACAGAGTGAGGCTCTATCTCAAACAAACAAAAAATAAATTAAAGGAGGATTCATTATACTTGATTACTTGAAAGATTTTGAGTGTCAAAAACTAAGTTATATAAAACTGCATACTCTAGCATATTTATCAAATCACATTCTTGTTTGCATGGTGAATAACATATAATCATGATTCTGAATATTGAAAGCTAACAAAAAGCTCTTTAAGTATGTTATATAAAGATAAAAGTAACTACTTAGAAAAATTAGTAAGACTAACTGAGCAGTAGAGAGAGGAAGCAAGGTACTACAAGAGACTGTGTACCATTACCTGTATTGACAGTGGGACACGCCTACGTATCAATAAAGGGGAATCAGTGTATCAGTTATGATGGTAACCACCAGAAAAACTCAAAGCAAACCACCGACAGTGCTGTATCTGAGAAATGTGATAAGGAGGCACCAAGGGGAGATACAGAGAGCCAAATTATTTTATACTATTCTGTTCCTTTGCATTCTATGGATCATGCACTGTATTATTTCTATAATAAAAACAAGTTAACAATATGAATAAATTTTCAGAGAAAACAGAACAAGTTGGAATTTGCTCAATTCTTTGACTGTCTCTGTATGTACATATGAAAATTCTGTAAATAACTGTTGCTTAGTTTTTCAATCTTAAATTGCAAAGAATTCCATGAAGTATTTTTATGTAATTAACTATTACAAACATAAATAATGTATTTACCTGGAAAAATATATGCATTGTTTCCTTGACCTGGTGTAAAGACTCGCCCATCTTTGAGTTTCACTGGCCCAAATGGACTACCACTGGCAAACAAGCATCTTCCCTGTTAATAAAATGAAGTAACATCAATTTTGTTACTTTTTATGGATTAGAAAATTAATTTCTAATAAATTCCTACAAATTCAAACCCTGTAGTAAAGTATACCAATATCTTACTCAGAAACAAGGCATAATTTACTGTATCATCTAACCTTTTCATTAAAATCCTCTTACAAGAATGAGGTTCATTTTATGTATAGTATACATTCAATAAACAATAAATAAATAAAATGTAAAAATATCTATTAGTAAATTTTTTAAAACCTGAAACTTCCATTTCTGAAAATGTAGCTGGCATGTAAATAACCATCACTAATAATAAAGATTGATGTAAACACCTATGAAGGGCAAATATCAAATTTAAAACTGCTACCACTTACTGTACATCTGCTTTTTTGGATCTATACCAGGTGCTTTGCGTGTGCTCACTGAGTGAATTTAGTCCTCATGAAAACCTCATGAGGCTATAATCATATACACTGATTAAAAAAAAATCAGAAAACCAAGACTTTAATGTATTTTCAAGTACTCTGTGAAAAGTAACACACCAAAATGTAACAGTTAAACTTGACTCCAGATTTTTTATAACTCTAAAGCCCAGAGTCTTTTGATTATGATACATCACCCAGTAGACAGTTTATAAAACAGACTTGTGGTATAAAACTATACTACCATTCCAGAAAAAAATAACATGTTATCCTATTAAAGAAAATTAAGTCTCCTATTATGCTGTATGCATCCAATTTTAGTACTATGCTCTATAAGGACATATAACAAGTGTCAATGGCAGGTTCAGTATTTCTTTTCTTTTCTTTTTTTTTTTTTGAGACAGAGTCTCATTTTGTTGCCCTGGGTATCATAGCCATGTGTCATGGTGTCATAGCTCACAGCAACTTCAAACTCCTGGGCTCAAGTGATCCTCTTGCCTCAGCCTCCTAAGTAGCTGGGACTACTGGTGCTGCCATAACCCCCGGCTATCTTTTTCTTTTTTCAGTAAACAGAATCTTGCTCTTGCTCAGGCTGGTCTTGAATTCCTGTGCTCAGGCAATCCACCTCAGCTTCCCAGAGTGCTAGGATTACAAGGTCTGAGCTACTGCACCCAGCCTACATTCAGTATTACTAAGATAATCAATTACTCATGCAATTAAAAAGTACTAGAAAGTCAATTTATAAGATAAAATCTTTCATACAAAATTCACCCCCTCTCCAAATTCTTCCCTACCCCCCTCCCACAAAAGAAAAGAACAAGTTGAAAACAACAGTGATTGAACAGGGTAACTTATCTTGGAATATGCAAGGAATAACTAAAATAAGTCACGTTTAAATAGCCACCTAGGTTAATTAAAAGATGATTTATAGAAAACAACATCTCCCACATTAGGTTGGTTGAACTGCTATGATACGTGAACATGCAACAGACTTATTCTAAGTGTTTACAGATAGTGCTTTGTATTCTTTTTTTAATATCAAAAATGTGTATTACATTGTCAGTGAATTAAGTGATTATTCTTTATAGTATTGTAGACCCTCGGGCATTAGTGAATTTAACACTTAAGAATTGGACGCTGGCTTGGCGCCTGTGGCTCAATTGGCTAAGGCGCCAGCCACGTACAACTAAGGTGGCGGGTTCGAATCCCCAGCCCGGGCCCGCCAAACAACAATGATGGCTGCAACCAAAAAATGGCCGGGCATTGTGGCGGGTGCCTGTGGTCCCAGCTACTTGGGAGGCGGAGGCAGGAGACTTGCTTGAGCCCAGG
>CAUYQV010042472.1:0-26768 GCA_963574575.1 Galagoides demidoff
GTCCCTTTCTCTATCTGTCCCTCTGTCCCAGTGCCAGGTCCCCTCTCCAGGTAAGCTTCACTTCCCATGGTTTTAATTACCATAGATACTAATTACCACATTTGTGTCTCCAACCCAAACTCCACCCTCGGCTCCAGAGTCGGGCATTCAACTAATGGTAACATCTCCACTGGGCTGTGTCTCAGTAATCTCAAATTTAACACATTTTGAAACAAGCATTGACTCCCCCGCTCTTGCCTCAGAACTTCCCTGTCTTAGAAAATGTTACCACTCTTTTCAGAGCTGCTTAGGGCAGACACCTGAGGGTCATTCTTGCTTGTGCTCTTGCCTTCCCTTCCCACTCATGAGCAAGTTCTGTTGTTCCTCTTTCCACAGGGAATCTGGACGCTTCCACCTCTCTCCCTCTGCTTCAGGAAGCTCATCCACGCCAGCATCCCTTAGACAGCCCGGACTACCCTGTTGGCTTCCCGCCTGACTACCCTGCTCACAGTCCTGCCCCTTTCTGGTCTGTTTTCCGTATAGCAGACACAGGACATTTTTTTTTTTAAGGTAAAATTTCTCCAGGTTATTCTCCTCCTTAATGCCCTTCATTGAATTCCCATAATTTATGAGATAAATTCCAAGCTAGTTGTCATGATCTAGCAGGCTCTGCATAACCTGACCACTGTCCACCTTTTCAGCCTCATTTCTTACCACACAGGCTTCCTTTCGGTTCCTGGAATCACTAAGCATCTCGTCACTCCAGGGCCTTGGGCATGCCATTCTCTCTTACTGGAATGTTCTTCCCACTTCCTCCTACCCATATTCACCTAGAAACCTCCTTTCATCCTAAAAGAATTAGTTTATAAGTCACTGCTAGCTGATCACTTTGTCAAAGTACTTCCCCTCTGTATTCTCCGCTACTCTGCCCTATTTGATCTCTTCACGGCACTTCAACTGTTATAACTGCATATACATTGGTTTTTCATCACCTATATCTCACTTACTATTCTATAACATCCAGGACAGTGGAGGCTGTCGTTTTATTCACCAGTGTATACTTAGTGCCCTGCAAAATGCCTACCACATAACAGACTCTCAAGAAACATTTGTTGAATAATGAGTGAACAGATAATTTGCCCACTTTCCTTTGTGTTGGTGTTTCAATATTTTCCTGTTGATTTTTAAGAACTTCAAGTATTCTTCATATATTATGTATACTAATGCTTTCTCTTTTGCTCTGTTTCATTTTTGTTTTGTTTGGCCTCTAGATGTGTTCACTTTTAGGTACTCAATTCTAACATGTATTTCTTCTCCAATTCCACCTTGGGTGATTAGCTTAGGCTGCTTTTCCCTTTGAAAAGTCCATAATTATTCACCCTCATTTTATTCTATATGGTACTTAGTATTTTTGTTTATTTACATGTCAATCTTAAATTCATATAGACTATGTTCTGCTGTATGATGTGATGTAAGATTTATCTCAATAATGATTATTCAATGTTCCTTTCACTTATGGCTTACATGAAATGTCCTATGTAATATGTATTATGTATATGCTTGTAAATATTTAGATGTGTTCTTGCAATCTTAAGAATGTAACTTTACTTGTCTGTCTGTTCCTGCACCAGTATCACTCTATTTCATTATCTGGTAAGGCCGGCCAGTACCTTTTCATTATTTAAAGGATTTTCAAGGGTATACTGACTAACTCCAAGTTTTCAAGAATTTTTATCTATCCTTACTATTTTTTCCTTCCAGATAAACTCAAAAGAAAAAAAAAATGCCCCAGTAGAATTCTAATTGGAATTGCATTTGATTTGTGGTTTAATTTGAGAAAATTGGAATCTTAACATTTTTAAGTCTTCCCTCCCAGGAACATGGTCCATCTCTCTATTTAAATATTTTAAATTCGTGATTCCCAACAAAAACACGTGATTTTTATGTATAGATTCCACTCCTCTTTAGGTTAACATGGTAGACAGTGCCAGTGTCCGACTTACCAAATACCCCTGGCATTTCCATCTACTTGCCAGAGCATTTTACTGGGGACCCTTGCACTTCTCTGAGGGACCTTTTCTGTCCACAGGAGCACACTCAGCCTATTGGCAGAGTAAGCTGGAACTCCGGAGTTCATACCCCTAGAAATACCCTTTAGTCAATGACAACGGGGAGTTCAGGTAGGTGTGACTATGTTTCAACTTGACTGAGACATAAAGTGCCCAGTTTCAATATTATTTCTAGGTGTGTCTGTGTTTCCAGATGAGATTAGCGTTTGCTCTAATGGACTTGGTAAAGCACAATGCCCTCCCTCACGGAGAAGGGCATTATCCAATCCACTATGGGCCTGAGTAGAACGAAAAGGTAGAAGAACACGGAACTCACTCTCTCCCTAACTGCCCAGCTGGGAAATCAGTCTTCTCCAGCCCTCCACTAGGACTTACACCATAGGTCCTCTCATTCTTGGAACTACACCACCAGCTTTGCTGGGTCTTCAGCTTGCAGGCAGTACCTTGTAGGATCGCTCAGCCTCTATAATCTCATGAGCCAATTTCTTATAGTAAATCATATATATATATATCCTGTTTCTGTGGGAACCCTGACTAATACAGTGAGTAAACCCCCAGCTTCCTTTGGCTTCTGTTGGAATGACTGTGATGCACGCTCTGGTGTCTCCCCAGGGTACCCAGCAGGGGGGACTCTATTTGCTTTCAGGAATACAGGCGCGGTGATGTGCCCCCTGTTGACTTCTTCCTTTCCCCATTTTCATTTCCCAGACTGGTTCAAAAAACAGCTCTAACATTTATCCTTGTCTCAGGGTCTGCTTCTAGGAGAACACAAACCAAGGCATGACCCTTGTCTATTTTCATTTGTTATTGTAAATGAGACTTTTCAAAAAAATATAATTTTTGACTACATATTTTAAAAAGTTATTGATTTCTTTGTATGCGACAAAGCTAAATTATACATGCATATCATAACATACTCAAACACAAGTTTTTGGCCTGCAAAAATCAGTATTGTTAAATTGTTTCACAAATATACTTTTATATGCTACATATTACTGTATATTTTACACGTCTCTGCAAATACAGCATCTAAAATCTTCAGGGGGGGCTTGCTGCCCATAGCTAAATGATTAGGGCACTAGCCACATACACGGGGGCTGGCAGGTTCAAACCTAGTCCGGGCCTTCTAAACAACAATGACAACTGCAACAAAAAAATAGCCGGGTGTTGTGGTGAGCACCTATAGTCCCAGCTACTTGGGAGACTGAGGCAAGAGAATGGCTTAAGCCCAAGATGTTGGGGTTGCTGTGAGCTGTGGCGCCACTACACCAGGGCAACATAATGAGACTCTGTCTCAAAATAAATAAATAAATTAAATTAAATAAATAGAATAAAATCTTCAGGGGCCATTTGGGGAATTTTCAAGAGTGATTTTGACTATGCATAACTTTCACCTCACTGTTTTTAGAACCTAACCTTAAGATTTTTGGCAACTGGCTCCCATACTGAATTCATTTATTACGGGTAGTTTCAATAATGTTTCAATTGATTCTCTTCGTCTTTCCAGATACACAATTACATTAATAGAAAATAATAAGAATTTTGTCTCCTTTTTATCATTTATACATATGCTTTCTTCTTTTTGTCTTACTGCATTTACTAGAATTTTCAGAATGCTGTTAAGTGTTAGTGGTTAAAAGGAATATCCTTGTCTAATTTCAAATTTGAATAGAAATAGAATGCTTCTCTTTATTAAGGGAGAGAAAAAGAAAGACAGAAAAGGAGTTTGGGGAAGACACAGGACTTATTCAAGGGCAATTCATTAAAATAAATGATAAATTGAATGCCAGATGGAATAAATTTTAGTTTATTAAATTTTACCCCCATATGAAATATTTTCTTATTTTTCAATAAACCATTCTTAGTAAACTTGGCTCTCTTAGTTTAAAATGAGTTTATTTTCCATAAGCTCATCAATATTTTAAATCTATTTGAGACCTTCTCTGGCTGCATTATTTTTATTGCACTTTTGATTCCATGAATCACATGAAGAGGCATTGATTCCTCAGATTGACCTGGCACTTTCAAAGTGGAGAGCAGTTGACCCTAATTTGTAAGCTTGAAAAATTAAAGAGATCTGAGTTTCCATACCTGTACTTAGCAAAATCACACATCCCAGGTAACTATTTTTATTATTACTATTGGTTCTGATAGCCAGTCTCAGGTATTTTTCACATGCATACAAAATATATCTACGTGAAAATATATAGATATTCTTATATAAATCTATACATATTTTTACATAGATATATCTTATAAATATTATGTAAAATATGTCTATGTGAGTTATGTTTTAAACTTACTACACTATCCCAGTATCTATTCAATATGTGTCTTCTATGTTCAAGGTAAGTCATAGATGTTTACACATGTACAGAATGATATAGGTACAAGAACAAGAATTTCAGCATTTTTGTAATCACAAAAGATTGGAAACCTAGGTCCATCAATATCTGACTAGTGAAATAAATTGAGATGTTTGCAATGGATAGTCCCTTAAAATAGACTTTATTTGGGGGGTCCTGGTAGAGTGTTTATTTCTCCCTCACCTTCCATTTTAGTGTGGCTGAGCCAGAATCTGTTTTCACAAATGTAGGACAAATAGAGAGTAAATGAAGAAGAAGGTGGATTGGGGGGTTTTCAAAGCATATCCATGAGGATAAAACTGTAATATTTATGAGGGATAAAAATTCTATCTAGGATTCCTCAAGAAGAAAGCTTTGCCCTTCACATACAATCAGCAGATGGACACTAGCTTAAAATTAGTGTTATTTGACGGGTATCTCAGCAAAAGCATCTCTTGCCCTCCAAGAGGCTGTCTGGCTTGATGAAGACTGCTAGATTATAAAGCCAACACCAGTAGCAATAACACCACCAAAATGCTGGGCAAATTAGTAAAGCAATAGCCAAAATGAAATTTATCAGATACCTAATATTACTTCCAAATTTTTTAATCCTCTTAGATTTTTATATTTTATATCCATGTAAAATGTACAATGTACTTTGTATCTATGTGAAACCTATAGCTGTCTATTGTATCCCCAGAGCACTGCTCAATTTTCCCATCTTCCCCTGTGGCACACTGGCTAGGTACTCAGCAAGGCCATTTCCTCTTCTTCCTGGGAACATCCCCTGACTACTCTTCCCAGCTCTTATAAGTGTGGCCATATGATTAGTTCTGGCCAATAGAATATGAGCAGTAACGATGGGAGTCACTTTTAGACTCTCCCCCTAAAATCTGCCATGCAATTCTTTTTCTCCCCTTGTTTCCCAGTTGTATAAATAGAATCCAGTGAAATCTGACTGAAGGGAGCTTAAGGTCCCTGAATCACTTTATGAATAACTAGTTGCTCATCAAAACACAATTAGACTGTGACTTAAGAGAGAAGTAAATCTGTGTCATGTAAAGTCACTGAGATTTGAGGGGGTTTTGTTATATCAGTTGGTTTTAGTTTGCTAATTGGTTTGATAGTAAACTCTCTCTATAGATGCAGCTCTGTATATCTCTGATCTAATTTTCAAATATTCAGTAATAATACTTAGCTTATTCTGGAAAAAGTGCCTATCTCTGATCATTTGCTACAGTTAGGCAGGGATGTTATAGGATCACTTCATAGAAATATGGCCTCCAGAAGTCCACTCTTGGGTGCTGGGAGCTATTCCCAGAAAAGGGCAGTCACTTGTGAGCTGGTATCTCATATATGAAGGATGCTAGTGAACAGGAAGAAGCTAAGACTAACTGACCTCATATGCAGACTCTCAGGGTAGAGAGAAACAGCAAAAAATCCATCTGTCTTCCTATTCCTCAGAAGCTTCTGATCCCTCTAAGATCTGTTGTAAATCCTGGTATTCATTCTCAAAGACAATTAACTGTCCCTTGGAAATGCAGAATAAATGAAAGTTAAAAGATCATTCACATTAGACATTATGACCAAGCGGATATCATGGACCTTGCTGAGGGAACGTAAATGTGGGCCTAGCCTGTCATCCTCTTGCCAGGGAATATATTGGAAATGAAGAAATCCCTGACAATGAGTAGTGACACTGCACCATGGAACACTGAGGTTCGTGAGGATTTGGGTGAACAATTGCAGTGGGCATTTGTCATTTTCAAATTTTGGACCAGCATCTCATCTGCTTTCCTCCTTGGGAGAGATCTATCATCTGAGTTGGATGGGGGATGGGGTGAGGGCAAGCCCTCACCATTTCCCACAGAAGCTGAAAAAAATCCAAATACCTCTCTTCCTCTGCTTCTTGTCCTCCAACTCCCTCCCAGCTGGGCTGCCAGCCAGGGTGTGGTCAGCCTGTTGGATGCTGTCACCCAGGAATCTGAATTTTCAGCAAAGGAGACAAAGATGAAGAGGCAGCTTGGAATCTACGTCCAGCAGCACTTCCTAGGCAGTGGCAGAAGTCTCTGGCAGTGTGACGGCCCCAGCAGAAGCATCCTAACCAGTTCTCAAATGTGCCCCTGGGTGGTGATTCCCGGTTCCTGCTTATTTTCTGAGTCTTGTTTTTATGTCTTCCCACTGACTCCATGAGCCACCCAATATCTTCCCAATAGATTCCTATTGGATTTAAATTGGACATAGTGAGTTTTTGATGCCTGCAACCAAGAACCTTAACGATACAATAATTTTCTCTTCCTTCAGTTCATTTTTTCCTTGACAACCTAACAGAATATCTGAATTCTTAAAGGTGGCAAGATAAATGTCATAAGAGCCACATCACACACAGATGTAGATCACTGAACTAATTAGAAAGCTGAGATATGTTTTTTCATTAGAACTGTAAGAGGCTATGACCAGAAAAACTTCTGAATCATTGAAGGGGTACTCTGGAAGCTCTACCAAATCAAATTAAAAAGAGATACCTGATGGCCTTGCTGTGTGGCTCTCGAGTGTCTTCCAGGGATGCTAAGTCAGGCTTAGCTCACCCAAAGGTCAGGCCAAACCAACCTGTCCCTGCAAACAGGGGAGTTCAAAAGCTCCTGATCCAGTTATCTATGCTTGGGTGGGGTGTTCTATCAGCTCAGCCACATGGGCAGAATCTCAAACATCATTACTGCACTGAATGGAACCTGGAAATAGAGAACTGAGCAGAGTCAAGAAAGGGCCAGAGTGGGCCGTATGGCTAGTTAGCATGCAAAGGAATGAGACAGGCCATCTTATGACAGAAGAGTCTCCCTTGTCAGGCTCCTGCAAGGTCTCGTAGAAGGCCTGTTGGAAGAGAACTCTGAAATTAGAAGGCCTTCCATCTAGACCAGTGGTTCTCAACCTGTGGGTCGCGACCCCTTTGGGGGTTGAATGACACTTTCATAGAGGTCGCCTAAATACATCCTACATATCAGATATTTACATTACAATTCATAACAGTAGCAAAATTACAGTTATGAAGCAGCAATGAAAATAATTTTGTGGTTGGGGGTCACCACAACATGAGGAACTGTATTAAAGGGTCGTGGTATTAGGAGGGTTGAGAAGCACTGATAGACCCTCAAGGTGGACTAAGTCTTGTTTCCTGACTCTTGAACTTCACCAGGCCTCCCTTGGGGAGCTGGGCAAAGAATCAAAGAAGACCACCTTCAATCAGCACCACGCTACCTGCCTTCTTTTCTGAGGTCTGGTTGGGTACAGGCCTCTCTTCCTCTGCTGTACTGACCCTGACACATCAATAGCATCAGCAGAGGTCTAGTGCATGAGGACTCTATGCCATGTTCATAATAACTACCTTCTAGTCAGCCCACTCCCCACGTTGTAAGAGGAAAAGGAGCTGAAAGCCACACACATCAGGAGGCTCTGCTGTGGTCTGCCAGGAGGAGCTGCCCAGTGTGGACAAAATTTAATCAGAGAGGTATGGTAGGAAAGTGAGGCCAGCATTGAAGCTTCAGAAGTGCAGGAGGGCTTTTCTTCCAAAGGCAGGTTTAACATCACCTGTCCTCCTTCCGAGCTCAGGTTGGGGTATTATGTGGAATGTCCTGTCCACATGGGATTTTTTTCCAGGATTATCTCCCAGTGGCTCAAGGCAAGCTATCAACCCAATAAGCCCTGCATCTATTAGCTACACTCTGAAGATGATAGATTTAAAACTTGATAAGAGGGGTCAGAGGCAAGAGATAAACAGTGAACCAGGTATGCCAGGTATGGCACAGACAGGTTAGCTCTGGGGCCAGTTTCCAAGTGGTTTCCCACTCTCAGAGTGAAGTTTTCTGAGAATCATTCTTGCAAATTCCAGGAGACCCACCAGAAACTAGAATGGTGGCTGTGGGTAAAGAGAAGAGAAGGAAGGCCTCCCTCTGGTCCTGGTCTTGGTTTCTGAACATCACCACAGGGCAATGCTCTGTCAAAAGGGAGAAAAAACAGCAGAGAAGAGGAGGGAGAGAAAAGGGAATTAAGTAGCAAAGAAAGGAATAAGTTTAAAATGAGTTTTTATTGTTGCTTCTAATAACATAATAAATGCTCAATGTAAAAAGTCAAGAAAATTAAGAGAAATCTGATAACTTGGAGATAATCACTGCTAAAATTTTATTTATGTACTTGTATATTTTTCTTTCTATGAAAATTTACATACATACACTTTTTTTTTTTGTTTTTTGTTATCCTGGGTAGAGTGCCTTGGCATCATAGCTCACAGCAACCTCAAACTCTTGGGCTGAAGCCATCCTCTTGCCTCAGCCTCCTGGGTAGCTGGGACTAAAAGTGCCAGCCACAAAGTCTGGCTATTTTGTAGAGACAGGGTCTTGCTCTTGCTCAGGCTGGTCTCGAACTCCTCACTCAAGCAATCCCCGTGCCTCAGCCTCACAGAGTGCTAGGATTATAGTCATGCGCCACCATGCCTGGCCTATAGTTAAGTTTTAAATAATGGAAATATATGTATATTAACACATATGCATATGTATTGAAACATATGTATATATATATATGTAGACACTCAATACAAATTCATTGTTCACTTTTTATCTTGTTATGAAAATCTTTTCAAATAAGTAAATAAATAAATGGCAGCATTATTATTTTTATGGCTACATAGTATTCTATTAGCGACAACATGATTTCTACATCAAATCCCTTATGAATGAACTTTTTCCAGTTTTTCACCATTACAAACAATGTTCTAATTACTTCCCTTGTAGGTCTATCTTAGCAAATTTGTTCCATTCTTTCCCAGGAGTAAAACTGCTGTGTCAAAGGTATACACTTTTAAAAAGCCTTTCCACAAATTCTATTATTACCTCGCCCTCTACAAATGTACCAATTGACAAATCTCACTAGTAGAGCGTGGGTATCCATTTTCCCACACCCTTTTAAGCCTTTGTCCATATAGGTACTTGAAACAAATGGTATCTTTGCATTACTTTGGGTACAAGTGAAACTGAACCCATTTGGGGATAAATTTCCTTTGACCGCTTCAACTGAAGCAGTCATCTGCTTGTTTATTTGTAAAAACTTATCAATGATTCTTACCCTACCTATATGTGTTGCTACTGAGTTGACATTTAAAAGAAGATTAAAACTAAAATGTAACCAAAAAATGAAAGGATATTTTACCTAATAAAGTTAAAAACAAAATTTGGGGTTGTGGAGCAGAGTAGGACTTACCTCAGTAGGCCAGGGACAGTGTGTGGATCTTTAATCACGGCTTCAATAGAGATCTGCAGAGTAGATTAAAGTGGGGGGTAATAGCCAATCATTTCTGGTACTCCATACGCTTGTTCAGACCATTAGCAAATCCTCCTGAGGAGGCCAAATCCATTTAAAGCCACATTTAAGAAGGGTAACAGATAAAATGGTAGGTAAGGAAAGAATTACAAAAACAGGAAGAAGTCTTGGTGAGAGCCGGTTAATCTGTCATTTTAATTGCATCATCTCTTCTTTCTGTCCACTAATTAGATCAAAGATCTATTAGAGTTGCGGACTGCCTCTTCTTGAAGAAGACAAAAGAAAGAGAAAGAGATGGCTGTAGAGATAGAGAGAGAGAGGGCTTACCCCATCTCCTCTAGATTTCATCAAAGACAGACTGATTCGAAGAAGGAATTCCAAGGCAGTCTATATTTTAAGAGTGTTTTTTCTGAAAGCATATGACAGGTTATGTGTAAAAAGCAGGAAGGTATACATAAGCTGTTTCCATGTTCTCTTAGTCTTTCAGGAATACTGTGAGTTCAGTCTTTACTATTTCCCCCATTTTATGTATGAGGATACAAGGTTCAGAAAGGATATGAGCCTTGCCTTACTGAGGCGCACCCAGTAGTGCACTGTGAAGGTGGGATCCATAAACAGTTCTAGACCAGTGTTGCCCAATAGACATAGAACACTAGCCAGATAGGCTATTTTAAATTCTCCAGTAGGCACATGTAAAAAGCAACAGTGAGGTGAAATTCACTTTAACATTTTATTTAGCATAGTACATCCAGACAATTATCATTTTAACATATAATAAAAAAATTACTAAAATCTTAAAAAAATAAATAAATAATAAAAAAATTAGATATTTTACATTTCTTTTTTCATGAGAAATCTTCAAAAGCCAATATGTAAACATTTACAGTACATCTCAATTTGCACTCACTACATTTCAAGTACTTAGTAGCCATGTGTGGCTAAGGGCTACAACATTGGATAACCCAACTCTAGACCAGTGGTTCTTGAAAGGTAAGACCATCAGCATCACCCTCACCTGGGAATTTATCAGAGGTGCAAATTCTTGGGTCCAATACCAAATCTACTAAATCAGAACTTTTAGGAGTGGGGCCCAGCAACCTACGGACCTCAGAAGCAATCTCCTTCAAGTAATTCTCATACATGTTAAAGTTTGAGAACCATAGCTCTAGACAATTCCTCCCCATCCCAATCCAAATAAACCCAGGACAGCCACGGTGGGCCAGCACTGAGGAAGAAGAATCCTGAGCTTCACATAAGCAATTCTCAGCTAGATGAAGTTGACCTTTCCTTGTTTGAAAATATCCTAATTCTAGCTGTCGTTCCATTTCTTAGAATTATGGCATAAATTACCAGACACAGTTTAAACATGGTTTAAGTTTTCATTTTTTTAAAAGGAGCAATAAAAGGAAACCAGTAACCACCTTACCCTGTCACCTTGAGTTATTACACAATTTCTCTTTTTTGTAGTTTCCGCATTCATAAAATGGGGGTCATTTAATAAGTGTTAGCAACTTTATTAAAAAGGAAAAAGCAAAAGTGACCTATAATTTTAAACTATGGCAATAAAAATGTAGTGGGCAGGAAAGGCAATATGATAGATTTGAACATAGAAGTAGAAGCTGGGCTTGGCGCCTGAAGCTCAAGCGGCCAAGGCACCAGCCACATACACCAGAGTTGGTGGGTTCAAATCCAGTCCGGGCCTGCCAAACAATAATGACAACTACATCCAAAAAATAGCCAGGCATTGTGGTGAGTGCCTGTTGTCCCAGCTACTTGGGAGGCTGAGGCAAGAGAATCACTCAAGCCCAGGAGTTGGAGGTTGCTGTGAGCTGTGATGTCACAGCACTCTACCCAGGGTGACAGCTTGAGGGTCCCTATGGAAAAAACAAACAAACAAACAAACATAGAAGCTGATTCATTTATATTTCTTAGACCATTAGATTTGCTGAGAGGGAAAGGTAGAGTTCTTGCCAAAGTCATTAAGGAGAAGGGTTCTGAGCATGCCTTAAAGCAGAACTTTCAGTAAACAGGAATTACCTATAAAGAAAATCAGGAAGCCAAAGTGTTCCTTTTTATGAAGTTACATCCTGCCATAGAAAAGTTGGATCGGAAATAAAGACTGATGTACTCCCAGCTGTATACTAAACCCGCTATTATTTCACCAAGGAAAATCTGAGCAAAAGCTCAAATTCAGTGAAGGGAAAAACACATGATAAGTTTGAATGCCATGAGAAACCAAAGACAACCAATGCCTACAATTAAACATGATTTGGGAGGAAACTGTACAAACAAAACTCTGGTCTGTGATTTCAAGTCCTTTACTTGGCTTCCTTCCCTTCTCCCCATCTCAGTAATAATTCCTCCAAACTTCTTGAAATATGTATGTGTCCATGAATATAGGAGAATGATAGTATAACCGCTCCTCTTTTTTGTTATTTGTTGTGCGTTTCCAGGGTTGTAATAGAATTCTACTTTGCTCCGCACTCTTTTCAGTAGCACGCTTTCTCCAAGCAGGTTCCCATGGTTGGGGCGGAATGGCAGGTGCCAATCTGCAGTAGCAGCTGCAATGTTCCGCAAAGCAGAAACTGCAGCTCACACACCCTCTTACCCCACCACCTCATAACTCCACACAATCCTTAAAACACAGACCACATACACACCCTCCTCCAACCTCGCATCCTCTCGCACACCCTAGCCGGCACGCAAGCCGGGATGCCGGCTGCCACAGTAACGCACAACCCAGTCGGCGGCCCCACCCCTTACCGTCCCGCCCACTCCTCAGACACCAATGGTTGCGGCCCAAAGCTCCCAAGGGACTCTTTGATAGGGCAGCAGGACCTGCCACTCCCGGGGCGCGTCCCGCCCCCTCTTCGCTCCCCTCCGGGGCTGGAGGGGCCGAAGCATCAGCGAGAGTAGCTGCGAGCAGCCGCGGTGGCGGCGGCGCGTCGTTGCAGTTGCGCCATCTGTCAGAAGCGGAGCCGGCGAGGAGGGGGCTGCCGCGGGAGAGGAGGAGGGGTCGCCACGAGCTGAAGGCCATTGAGACCCGCCCGCCCTCCGGCCGCGGGAGCAGAGGCAAGGCTGCCTCCGGAGCCGCGCGTCCTCCGTCGTCCGGGCGCGCGGCGCTTCTCCCAGCGCACCGAGGGCTCCCCGGGCGCGTACAAAGCCGCCGCCCGCGCCAGGGAGGGATCCGGCCGCCGGGCCGGGGACACCCCGGCGCCGCCCCCTGAGTGCTCTCGAAGGCCCACCGGCTCTCGGGCCTGCCGGGGAGCTACCGGAGCCGCCTCGGCCGCGCTGGAGGAGGGCAGGGAGAGGACCATGTGAATGGGCTCCGGAGCCTGAGCGCCGCGCAGGTAAGCGGCCGGGATGCGCCGCGGGAGGCCGCGGGGGATGCTGCGGAGACGCCGGGCCGCGGGTGCTCCTGTGCAGCGCCGCCCCCGCCGTGGGGCCCCAGGTTGCAGTCACTTGGCGGTCGCCGCCTGCGGGGCGCCGCGCGGGGATGCCGGGGAGTTGGCAACGCTCGGGGTCTTCCCGCCGCGGCGCTGGAGGACACCTCTGCGGGGTGCGGCCCCGAGGCAGCGCGGGGTTGGGGGGAGGGCCCAACCTTTGCTCGCCAGCGGGCGCCGGGTGAGAATGGGAATTGGCTTAGGGCAGAGGCTGGCCCGGACTCCGCCCCCGCCCTCCTTTCGGGGCCCCCCGCGGGGACCCGGCCTGTGTGTTGTTTTAATGTCTGGGATGATGTAATCACTTAATAATTGATGCCCCGTGCTGCTTCCCTCCCCACCCAACCCCTGCCCCACTCCACCTCTCGGTCTCCTCCCTCGGAGGCAGTCGCCTTCCCCAACGCATCCTCCTATTTCTGGCACCTCCCTTGCACTTCCCCCATCCGCCCCTTCACTCTTCCTGTGCCGCCACCCACCCACTCACCCTTCCCCTTTCCCCTTTGCTGAAGCCTTCCCTCCTCTTCCTCCGTCCCCCACCCCTTCTGCTCCCTCAAGCTCCTTTCTCCTCCCTTCCCCGCTCCCTCTCTGGATTTCCTCCCTACTTCCCTGGATCGATGGCTGTTTTTGTTTGGTCTCCTCCCCTCTCTTATCTCTGCGGCCACAGGCGGAGGGGACTGGGCCAGAAAGAGGCCACCGAGCTTGGGCCCGGGTAGAGATTTGCTGGGACTCACTGGGAAGAGGGATAATAAAATCACCCTTCTTCCCCCTCCTTCCCCCAGTAAATCACATAGACTCACGGGGTGTGTGTGTGTCAGTGTGAGTGTGACACAAAGAGCCCTTTCAGTGCATGGAGAGGAGACACAGAAAGTGCCCAAGAATGGGCTCCAGGCTTCTTGTTTCTCTTGCCTGGGGCTTCTCTTTCTTCCCAAGAAGCAGTTGATCTCTCTGAGTCTTTCCTACCGCATTTACTAAAAAATGAAAGGCCTCCCCCAGTTGCTGGGTGGCAGGTGCCGTCATTTTGGTGTATTCACAGATCCACAGTGTTGACTGGCAGCTGCAGTATTTCTTACATTTAAGGGGACAATTATTCCAGCAGTCTTAAGAGTTGCTGTACTTTTAAGATAGTTTCTCCATCCCCCTGTTCTTTTCTCCTTCTCCTTTGGGGGATAGGCATTAAGAGCTGGGGGAGAATCTGGTGTGGAGTCAGAAGAATTTTGTTTCTGAATTAGAATTAAGTTGGTGTTTGATAAGCGGGAGGAAGCCTGCATTGCCTGAAATCCCAGGCCACTGTGCTGAAGTCTTTGGAAGTGGAATCTTGTCTGCCCAGTGATGTTTTACTTTTTTTATTTAAATACCTGGAGACATTTATAATGCTGACTTGCATTGGCATTTGGAACACTACTGGAGACTATCTCTTGCCTGCTTCAAGGTAGCCTTTGGTCACCCACATCCTTCCTCTCACCACCCAAGCAACTGCAATACTTTCCACCCTTTGTGCTGTCTTCTTCCCCAGTCCTTGCCCCATGGGTACCATGTTTTCAGATGAAGGGACTCACAGACTTTTGGAGGAAGTGGTTTAACTATCTGAGGATTTGGAGACACTTAGCTGTGAACTGGGGATGTAGAGAATCTTCTGACATCTGATGTTCCCCTTAAAGAGCAGGTGCTAGCCTGTAGTCCCAGCTACTTGGGAGGCTGAGGCAGGAGACTCGCTTGAGCCCAGGAGTTGGAGGTTGCTGTGAGCTGTATGCCATGGCACTCTGCCCAGGGGGATAGCTTGAGGATCCGTCTCAAAAAAAAAAAAAGAGCAGGTGCTAATGTAAATCTGGGGGCTTAATGTTCCATTTCTGAAGCCAGTGATCCTTACATGATTAATCAATAATGTCAAAACTTGGGTTGAACCCATTGATTCCTAACAGCCTGACTTCTTGACTATTCTTGGTAACAGAATTGTCTCAAATTTATTCTTCAAGAATGTTAGTAGAAAAGAGTTGTTATGATTCATTAAACATCTACTCCTGCACTTTTAAGACATTCGTCATGGAACTTTTTACATTCAAAAAAGCAATAGGGTTAATGACTGTACTGTACAAAGGTCCTTCATTTGAGGCTGGACCTAGGAAGGAAAGTCAGGGTACATAAACCTGCATTCTGTTGACCAAGCTAAAGAGACTTAACCACAGGGTTCTGAGCAATGCACACACTGCTTTCTTTTGGATCTGGAGTCTCCAACCCCATCTGACTTACTTGAAGTCCTATTTAACTTTTGGGGCCTAGCTCATATGGCATCTGTCCTCTGTGAATTCTCATCACCAAACCTTCGATTTTGTTTCTAAACTTGAGCAGCAGGCATTATGTGTGACATATGTCTGTTTCCACCCTTAGTTGGTCAGGATATTGACAAAAGGAACTTAGTATTACAGTAGAAACTCCATAGCTGACTCACTACACTGACCATCTCCTTAAGCTGACTTAATTTTTGTAGACCTGACGTGCACCACATGCACAGAGCGGTACAACAGGTGTAGTTCCTTACGTTGACCACTTCCATATATTGGCTAGTTTGTTACAGTCCCTTGGTGGGGGGGGGGGGGGGGCTTGTCAACTTACAGAGACTCTACTGTATTTATCTTGTTTCCTTCTAAGTTTTACCTTCGTAGGTACTCAGTGTTTCGCGTAATGATCAATGAATATGAGTTAGATCCTTAGTATGTGCTCAACATCTGTATTAATTGGGTTAATGTTAACAAATAGGCCTGTAAACATATAATGGCTTAAACACAGTAGTTTATTCTTGCTCGTGTAATTGTCCAAAATAGATGCTTCTGATCAGTAGGTGGGTTTTTTCCATGAAGTGATTCTGGGTCCCCTATCTTGTAGCACCACTGTCCCTTAGTTTTACTTTGTAACCTGCTTAAGTTGACAGAAGGAGCAAAGGGGAGAGTAGAGTCCTTTAGCCTGGAAATGATACCCATAGATTCTGCTCATATTCTAGGGCTAGTTATATGGCCATGTTTAATTACAAGGGAGTCTGGGAAATGTTGTTTAGCCATGTGCCCAGAATAAAGGACAAGAAGAAATACATTTTTGGTGAACAACTTTGCTGAAGGCTGCCACTTAACAAGCCACATTTGCTGCCTTTAATCAGCTTATAGACTGATGGGAAATGAATTAAATAGAAACCTAGAGCTGACACCCATCATTGCTTTCCTTCTTTTGATTTTGTAAATCCAGATCTTTTCATCTTAAGCATGTTTGAGAAACCTTGCTTTTGTCAAGGGGCCATTTGAGGGACCAACTCCCCCTCAATAATCCCCTGTAATATGGTTATTAGATGCTTCCTGTGTTGACTTTGATGTGGTTCTTTTCTTCCAGAAGCCCCTTTCTTGGACTAGTTTTTTTTATCTGGTGATTCTATAGAGTCCCAAAGTGGCTAGGAGTATCCTTAGAACACAGTTCTACCTTCTTTCTCTGCTTTTTTTTTGTTGTTGTTGTTGTTGTTTGTTTGTTTTTGTTTTTGTTTAGCAGGCCTAGGCTGGGTTCAAACTTGCCAGCCCCAGTGCATGGGGCCGGTGCTCTATCCATTGAGCTATGGGCACCCAGCCGCCTCTGTTTTTTTTTTTTTTTTTTTTAAACTTTGTCTCCCCAGGTAGAGTGTAGTGGCATGATCATAGCTCACGGCAACTTCAAACTGCTGGACTCGAGCCATCCTCCTGACTCAGCCTCCTAAATAGCTAGGACTGCAAGCATGACCCACCACACCTGGCTTATTTTTCTATGTTTGGTAGAGATGAGGCCTCACTGTTGTTAGGCTGTTCTTGAGCTCCTGAGCCTTGGCCACCAGAAGTCTGGAGATTATAGGCATGAGCTACCACCTGACCCTACCTTCTCTTAAACAGGAGTGGAAAGAAGTGGAAATTAAGTATATTCTACAGTGAAACTCTTTTTTTTTTTTTAAGTTTTTGGCCAGGGCTGGTTTTGAACCCTCCATCTCTGGCATATGAGACCAGCGCCCTACCCTTTTGAGCCACAGGTGCCAGTGAAACTCTTTTGCCCCAAGGCCAACCAGCTTCTTAATGGAAAGGCCAGAGGCTCAGCCAGCCAGCTGTTCATTAGCACCCGAGTCTCCTCTGTTACTTGGCTGCCTAATTCTGTGTCTGTGAGACCTGCATATTCCGTGGAGGTTCAATGAGTTTCCAATCCTCAGGAGCAGGGGGAACTGCTAGTGTTTTGTATAATCTCTGTTCTTCCATGGGACTCCAAATTGTTGGACCAGTTCTGCCCATACCAGCCATCATAATTAATAATGCACTTTTGTTTTTGCTATCAACACTTCATTATAGTCGTCTGTTCTGCAACATTAGTCTAGTATGTTACTGTGTGCAAGGCGCTGGGGAGATGGCGTTCTTGGAAATGAATACTTCTGCTGTCCTTGCTCTTCAGGAGCTCAGGGTCTACTCGAGGAGATACAAATAATAATGGTTAGCATTTACTGAGCATTTACTGTGTGACAAGCGTTGCTTAAGCTCTAAACTTAACAGTAATGATATGGAGTGGTTTCTATTCACAATCCTCGTTTTACAGATGGGAAACTGAAGCAAAGTTAAGTAATTTGTTAAGCAAGGAACTCAAGACCATAGAGCTACTAAGTGGTTGAGTTAGGATTCAGGTCTAATTAGTTTGGTTCCAAAGCCCTTACCCTTACCCACTAGGAAATATTCCAAATATTACATATGGTTGTAATGATGATGTTGCTTAAAATGTTATGTGCCATAGGAGAGGTGATGGCTAAAGTGCTTTGGAAATTGAGACTTCTGGTTGATGGGAAATAGAACTTTATATCCAAATAAAACATAGAATATTTATCCTTACCTCCCTTCCTTCCATTCAGACCCTCTTTTATTGCTTATCTGGGAAATAAGAATATAAAATTAAATTAAAAACAGCATATTGATGTGGGAAATGATTTTACTCTGTGATATTCCTTATTTTAAGCAGGGACCGTCTGTGCTGCACATTTAGGTCAGTGTGAGTTTGCGAATTGTCTACATACTTACTCATTCAAGAGCATTCATTCACTGCCTCTACCAGACATTGAGCTAGATGCTTCAGGGGCAAAAGAAGTACAGTCCTGCCCTGAGGAACTTAGCTGCTGCTAGTCAGTAAGGAAATGAGGAATGACCACTGTTACAAATGCTGCGATTCAGGAGAGCATACAAAAGGGAGCACGAACCCGGCAAAGAGGTAGGAAGCTGGGATGGCCATGCAGGGAAGCAGGGAAGGCGGGAGGAGGAGGTGTCTGCAAAATGAGCAGTGGGAGTTGGCTAGGTGAGTGTTGTGGGAAGCCCACTGTCCCAGAGGGCGCGCCCAGAGGGGAAATGCACAACAAACCTTTTGGGAAACTATCAGCTATTTAATAGTTTAGGGCTGGTTGGGGAGGTAGGGAGAGGGACAGAGAGAAAAGACAGGGCTGAAGGAGAAATGGGAAGTTTTTTTAAGTTCTTTATCCTGAGTGCCATTTAAGAATTCTAAGTGGAGATGTTGCTTTGATGTGATTCATCTTACAAAGATCTTCTGGCCACAGAATGGACCTTTGGTTAGAGGTGGACAAAAGTAATGCAGGGGGTGTACTTAGGGAAACTTAGAGACGTGGAGGAAATTCAGATGAAGGTCTGAAAGGAAGGAATGAAGGTGGGGATGGAAGGAAAAAGACAGAATGAGAGGGTGAGACAGGATGTGGGGATGGGCAGATTAGCAGGGTCTCCGGGGAATTATGTGGAGACAAGCAGCTCAGTAAGAAGAGCAGGGGTCAGGCCTGTGAACCACTGACCTCTCTGTGGACACTTTGGACTTCCAGCTGGAGGGGTTTCGTAGGCAGGGGAAGAGAACTGGGACTCACGGAAAAATTTGCTAGCAGCAACTTGAAAACTGCTTAAAGACATGGATGCAGGTAGGGTCACCCGGGAGAAGGCACAGAGTGGAAAGGGCAGTTAGGGCCGAGGGTGAGCCCGGAGCAGAGGCAGAAGACCCAGGCCTGCACGGGAGAGGTGCTGGCAGAGAGTTGGAGGGGCCACAGAGAGGAAAGGAAGATCAAGAATGAACAGTACAGTTGGATGCAGCCCCCAAGACACCTGCACATCACCAGAGCAGGGAAGGGAGAGGTAAAGTTTCAGAATCTGCTGCTTCCCAAACCAGGGTGGGGCTGTGCATCAAAACATGAGGGACTCTTTTGCAGTTTTCTTTTTTTTCTGAGACAGAGTCTCACTCTTTTGGCCTGGGTGGAGTGCTGTGGCATCATAGCTCACAGTAACCTCAAACTATTAGGCTCAAGTGATTCTCTTGCCTCAGCCTCCCGAGTCACTAGAACTACAGGCTCTAGCCACAATGTCCAGCTATTTTTTGTTAGAGACGAGGTCTTGCTTTGGCTCAGGCTGGTCTTGAACTCCTGAGTTCCACCCGCCGCAGCCTCCCAGAGTTCTGGGATTATAGGTGTGAGCCACCATGCCCAGCCTCTTTGGCAGTTCTTCAAAGATGCTGGTCATGGGAACCCAGAATCTTAGGGATCATGTGGTCCAACACATTCATTTTACTAACAAGGAAACATGAGGTCCAGAGAGGTTAAGTGACTTGTCCAAAGTGGCAGAGTTACCAGCTTGCTGGCCTTTCAGGTGAGGGATGATGAAGAGCATGAGTTTGGGGTAGGGTTGTTTAAGTTAGGAACTAGAATCCTAACCTGTTTCCAATGTAAATCTGTTGAGTTTGACTTCAGAATGTCATCATGACTTTTGAAGGTAGGGTGAACTACAGATTAAGAAAGAAAGCATGGATTATGACTTTAATGCACTTCAGTCCTCTGAAGAAAGAGTTGTTTGCATTATTTAGAGGAATATGATAGTTTTTTAGTGTTTCTCGTTGAGCAAATCTAATTTTTAGCTACTAAAACACGTAAGTAGCCTGAATAGTATTATCCAGATGGACTTGGGTGTCGTGCATCGTAGACGGTTTAGGAGTAAGTGACACTCTGGACTTGATTAGAACGCAGTAATCCTGGAAGGATATAAATTGAACTGGATTTATGGTCTAATAAAAACGTGGGAGGAAAAGATAATGCTTACTGACTCATGAAACTTTAACAATGTTTGTGAGACTCGGAGTTGTCGTAATGTTTGGATGAGAGCGCTTTCCCATTCGTCTCAGCCTGCGTGTCAGGCTGCATCCCCACGGCCTGCCTTGCTGCTTGCTCTGGATGGGAAGCCCAGCCTGTGTCTTCTTGGGAGTTCTTAGGAAACAAATAGCGTTACATACTCTGCCCTCATACACCCATGAGTTTGAGCAGCAGCTGGTGGGTTTGGGCAGATGTGTATTGAGCACTTTGACATGATTGTGTCTTCTAAAGATCTTCTGGCCACAGTGTGGGTCTTTGGTCAGAGCGGGGGCAAAACTGATGCGGGGAGAGTATTTATGGAAACTTAGGGACTTGGATGAGCAATAGTAAGTTTTTGGGAGAAAATATTATGTAGTGCCTTGGAAAAGTCTTCCGTTATTTCTGTTTAGAAAGCTTTTTTCAGGGTTACTTGTTTCTGGCCTTGTGTTCTCCTGTCTGTGATGGTGTAAAAAAGCGCACAGCCTGGCACAACTACTCACCCTCCCTGAACACACCATAGAAAGAACGGCGCCTACCATTCTGTTGACCCTGGAGGTCTGGCTTATGTGCTGACATACAGTCATTTACTTGATCGTAACAGGTCTGTGAGGCAGGTATTGTTATCAGCAGTAGTCAGATGGAGAGACAGGCTCATAGAGGTAAAGTAACCTGCCCGTTGTCACATAGCTAATAATGAGTGAAGCCAGGTCTGTGTCACTGCTAAGCTCACTCCTGCTTTTGCTGCCATCTGTGGCCCCTCATTTCCTGCCTCTTTGCCTTTGCTTTGCAGTTACTTGTTTACTTCTATGTCTTGTGTCGGGGATACAAAGGCTCCTGTCCCTCACTTTGGAAATTTCGGCCCCTCTGATAACTTCACTCCAGACTTACCTCTTTCTTGGGAAGCCCTCCCTTCTCTCCTGTCTCTGGGCTCCCAGAGTACTTGGTTAGTGCCTCATCATCATCATCGCCCTCATTGTAACCTGAAATGTTATCGAAAGAGGGGGTCAGCTGGGTGGGAAAGCGGCGTGGGTACTGGCCTTTTCCACTGACTGGAGAGTGCTTAGGGAGTCAGGGACTTGATCTTATATGTGGTTAATTGGCCAACACAACAAACCTAGCATGATTCCATAAGGTACGATCATTATTCCCATTGAAAAGATGAGAAACTGGGTGGCACCTGTGGCTCAGTGGGTAGGGCGCCAGCCCCATATCCTGAGAGGGTGGTGGGTTCAAACCTGACCACGGCCAAACTGCAACAAAAAAATAGCTGAGCACTGTGGCAGGTGCCTGCAAGAGAAGCACCTAAGCCCAAGAGCTAGAGGTTGCTGTGATCTATGACACCACCGCACTCTACCAAGGGCGACAAAGTGAGACTCTGTCTCAAAAAAAAAAAAAAATAAGGAAAGAAAAGATGAGAAACTGAGCCATAGAGGTAAAATGATTTAGTCAGAGCCACATAGCTAATAAGTGACAGGGTTGGCATCTGAACCCAGGCAGCCTGGCTCCAACATCTTATTCTCTTCATGCTAAATTTGTGCCATCACTCCAACAAGGTTATAAATTGTGAAGGTGGAGATGGTGCCCAGCAGTGCCCAGCCCAGCTCCTCTCAGTCCCTGCCAATACACCTCAGCCCTCTTGTTCTCCCATCCACCCTGCAGAATGGCAGAGAATGAGGTCTTCTGATAAGAAAAGAGCAGTGGGGCAGCAGCCCCCGGTGTATCCTGAGGGGCTTATAGAATGCACATTCCCAGGTCTGGGTCTGGTTCAGTAGGAGTGGGATGGGTAAAGCTGAACACTTTGAAATGTCTTCTGGGTCAGGTGCACAGAGAGCCTGCAGGAGGCAGCTCTGGAAGACAAGGCTTGAAGAAGTATGGGGGTGGGGAACCCCAGCCCCAGTGGGGGAGCAGGCGGAGGAGTGGTCAGCACCATCGTCAGCCAGGGGAGGGGGCAGCCGCAGCTGGGAGGAGGCCCAGGATCATAGATCCTTCTGGGAAAGACCTCTTACTTCGTGATTTAATGATCTCCAAGTACCTGTGCCTTTTCAATGTGCTGGTGGGATTTTATCTGACGAATTCAAACACTTTCATTTTCTTCAGAGCTTCCATCTTTGAGGTACCCAAAAATAGTAGGCTATTCATGGAGTTGTATAAGGGTTCCATCTGCTTTATATTGAAAAGTAGGGCTTTAATGGAAAATTAAAAAACGAGCCAGATCTCCTTTCCCACAACAAAGCCCAGGGCACTTTTCCCAATCCTTTCTTCTTTTAATCCCCAGAAAAAGTTACAGAATCTGTATTTCTGTGAAATCCTGCCCAATTTAAATTCTACTGAAAAGGAAAATAAACACCAACAAGTTCCTTCCTTTCCACGCAAATGTTGTGTCTCTTTAAAAGCAATAACAATTTTAAATATTGGCATTTGTAAAATTTGATTTTTGTTTTAACTTATCTTGATTTCATTTCGGAAGTTGTGGGATGTGTTGTGTACAGCTCCAAGTATAGGCACGTGTGAGGGTGTGTTTAAAAGCACTCATTTCTGTTACTGGTTTCTCTCTTGCTCTCAGAGTTTGAAGGGTCTCCCCTTTTATCCTCTAGTCTGTTTTCTAACCTATAACTACAAACTTGCTACCCCACTGTTTTTTCAGATTTAAAACTCAGGAGCTTGAGTTGTCAATGAACTCTAGCATTCTGTCGTCCTCTGTGCTTCTCATTGTCTCCTACTTGGAAATGTCCTTCTCCGGCTGTCCTTCGTGTCCTTTGTCCGGTCCATATTCTCTTGATAAACTGGATCCTTTATGCTGTCCTGTGGTTTGCAAAGAGCAGTTGCTTCACTCCTGTCCTTCCTAGATTGAGTGAGATGTTGGTCAATGTCAAAATGGATGTGCTGGCTGGTTCTTGTGTGTTCCTTACTAACAACCCAGTGAATAGGAGCAGACCAGATTCCTTAGCCACGCCATCTGTGCCTTGCATAGTTGCCACATCCTTCCTTAGTCATCCCTGGCTCACCTCATTTACCACTCGGTTAGCCAGGAGTCCACCGCTGTCTCATTAGTACAGGCTATGTCCCTGACCTTTGATTTCCCTTCCTGGAATCCCCTAATAAGCCTTCCTTTCCCTTCAGATTTTTCCATCTGTCAGGGCCCAGTTGGAATCCAGCTCTCACAGGTTACCCTAGTCTCTACACTTGTATCTCTCAGTTGCTTCATTGTTAGTTAAATGCTAATATGAGAAATCCAAGGTTCAGAGCATTTATTTTAATCCCTTGCCCAAGTTTTTATGTCCAGTTAGTAATTTAGCTTACCCTGGAAGATCAGATCTCCTAGAAATCTATATATGTGAATCCTGTCTTCTCAAGTCCCTGGTGGCCCTGTGTGTACAAAAATGTGGTTTGCTGCCCCCCCCCCCTCCCCCGTCTGTCTGTCCACCTGCAACATGGGGTGCCGTGTCTTTCACATGCAGATTCTCAGCAGATGTTCACTTAGACAGGCCTGGGACAAGGCACTGGAATGTGCAGCTGGGTTCCTGGGCATCCGTGGCACTGTGAGGGCATCTTTTCAGACATTGAGCTTCTGGATTTTCTGGTGGCATCAGATTTACTCCCTACCTACCCACACGATGTGGGTTCAGTAACTTTCCTAGTGCAGGCTTGTTTTAGGAACCACCGCTGAATTATTTTGAGAATGGTATATATTTTTTTTGTTCAGAATCTTGAGCTTGTAATTAAAAATTTAGGTGTTCGGGGAAATAGTTACTTCTTTGTCCTCTGCCATTGGGTTTTCACCAATACAATTTCCACTTGCAAAAGAAGTTGCCAGTAGTGCAGAATGACATCCAAGATGAGGGAGAAGATGCAGAATGCTTCAAAGTCTGGAGGAGATGAGGAATGTGGTAGGGAATGGTGGGGAAAAGAAGAGTAGCCAAATGGACATCAGCACTGGACCTGAAGGTCTGTGAGGCACAGAAGGCAGGTGGGGGCGGGTTAGGCATCTGCCGGCCTCTGGACCTCTCAGAGAAGCATTTAATTGAGCCCCTTAGCAGTATCAACCCAGCTTTGGCTGTGGGAATGTCTTCCTCTCCATGCATGAATTTTGTTCACTTGTAGTATCATCTCCTGAAGAATCTCCTTAGCATGGGAAGCGGTCCTTCAAAATAGCGATTTAACACTGTGGCTGAGCTACAGCCTTTTTTTGTATAACCTTCAAAAGAATGAGTGAAAAATAAGCTTTATGAAATGTCTTCTATGATTTGGGGGTGGGGGTGGGGATGCCTTGAGTCTGCTCTGTAACAAAAGACACAACAGCACAACAGGCAGTGTTGGTCAGTCATTGGGGAGAGTCTTCTCGGCTACCTGTCAGAAACTAGCCATGATTCCTCATTAATGGCTTCCCCTGCCTAGTCCTCACCTGGGTGCCAGGTTTAATGTCTCTGGGATAGAGAGCAAGTAATAAGAGCATTTTCTGCAGATGTAGGCCAACTGCTGCAGCTGGGAGGGGGAGGGGAGGTACCTGCTGCTTCCCTCTTGTTTGAAATGCTATTGTGGTCTTTGGGAAATGGGTGAATTTTTTTTCCTTGCTTAAAGGAAACCTTGTACAGTCTATGGTTGATGTGCTTTCCCTGCCCCCTCCCCACTGCCACACCACCACCTGAAATGCAGGGGCTCACACACCACTCAGAAAATGCCCTTTCCCCTTTGCTGGCACATAATGTCGCCACTTCATGTATTTATCCAATTTGTTCATGTTCGGCCTCTTTTGTACATGCCAGCATCAATGTGGTCCGGTTTGAATAGCAAGCTTCTAGAAGGCTGAAAGTGCACCTTGTTTAATTTGCCTTGTGCTGCGTAAAACTGCCTTGCACATTTATTAAATTCTTATTGATTATGAGTCTAAGCTTTGGAGTTGGGAGATCTTTAGTACTTTTAGAATGAGATGCATCTTAAGTAAATTTTCTTCACACAGAAAATACATTAGGTCCTCTGCGTTGATGGATCTTCAGAGTTATGGTTTAGAATCCAAATTTTGGTTGCATCTAATGTTTTAGATTCCACCTTATTTTCCACCTCCTTGAGTGAAAAATACAGTGAACCTATCTTCTAATCTTTTATGCAAGTTAGGGCCTCACCTCACCCTTCTTTTCATATAAGTGCAGTTGACTGTGTAATTCCCACTGCTTTGTAGGCATTATTCAGCAAATCCTTGATTTCAGACTGCCAAGAGTTAGAGGTAGTTCTCAGAGAGGTTGAGAATGACCCAGGGAAGACCAGTAAGAGGCACCTGGGAAGAATCTCAAGGACTGTGGTAGATCGAACAGAACCAGATTTCCTCTGTGGGTGCCAGTAGCTCCTGGGCAAGGTATTTCTTCTGGTTAGTTTATTTATAAGTATGCTCCAAGGGAGATTGGTGCTTAGTAAAGTGGCTTCAAACATTATTTGGTTTGACCTTAGCCCAACTTGTTTTACGGACAAGTCCAGTGCTTTAAGGTGGTAAAAATCCCTTGACAGGGTCCCCAAGGCAAGCTCTGCTGCCTTCCGTGAAACTCACACCCCAGCCCTTCCCCCAGAACAACCTCCTACCCACTTGAGATCCAGAACTGCCACCCTGGGGAACTCCTGCCCTGTGCTCCCCACTGAAACCCCCACCTGGGCTCTCAGTCCTGTCTCGGGTGAGCGAGAACTGTAGGACTGATCCACTTACAAGGAGGGTGTTGGTGAAGCAGGGATGATGCTTGGAAGGGGATCATTAAAGATCTGGTTGGGGCAAGATCCTGATTAAGTGTGGAATTAGCCCTTATATTAGTTTCCTGAGAATGTTGTAACAAATTTCCACAAACTGGGTGGCTTCAAAAAACAGAAACTTCCCTCTCAATTCTGGACACAGTAAGTCAGAAATCCAGGTGTTGTAGGCCTGGTTTGTTCTTGAGGGCCCTCAGGAGGATCTGTTCCATCCTTGCTCCTTGCTTCTGGCAGCTGTGGGCAATCTTTGGCTTTTCGGGCTTGCAGACACCTCACTACCATCTCTACCTCCATCTTCATATGGCCTTCTCCTCTCTCTCTCTTTTTTTAATTTTCATTGTTGGGGATTCATTGGCCTTTCCCTCTCTTATGATGCTTGCCACTTAGTTTAAGGCCCACTCAAATGAAAAGACATCAAGAATATCATCTTGGCTTGGTACCTGTGGCTCAATCGGCTGAGGCGCCAGCCACGTACACCTAGGGTGGCGGGTTCGAATCCCCAGCCCGGGCCCGCCAAACAACAATGATGGCTGCAACAACAACAAAAAAAAATGGCTGGGTGTTGTGGCGGGCGCCTGTGGTCCCAGCTACTTGGGAGGCTGAGGCAGGAGACTCGCTTGGGCCCAGGAGTTGGAGGTTGCTATGAGCTGTGATGCCATGGCACTCTACCCAGGGGGACAGCTTGAGGCTCTGTCTCAAAAAAAAAAAAAAAAAAAAAGATAGAAAACACAAAATAAACTGATCAAAACTT